>BLSH010387658.1:736290-749853 GCA_018402905.1 Glandirana rugosa | reverse complement strand
GATCAGCAGCGCTGGAATACTTTTCACCTTTTTTTTGTATTTTATTTACAATGTCACTAAGGCTTTGTTTAGATGTGCAAGTTGGGTGGTAATAATGTGCAGTAGAGACATGTTTTTGCCACCTTTAAGCTCCATTAGGCAGCAGATGAGGGTGTTTTACATGCCGCAGTCACGATGCATTCGGCATAATAAGGAGTTTCCCCATAACAGATTTTTTAGTGTCACTCTTTCTGGCCAGCCTATAACCCTGATGTAATGGTGGAGTTATTGACTGGCTGCTCTGCTGTGAGTAAGTTAGGGTTAGGGGGCGCAAATTACTTGTCTTACCCCTGGCGCTGACAACCCCACACTACGCTATAAAAAACTGGCTCCTAACTTTTTCAGCCGGCTCCTAGATTCAAGGCAAATTTGTCAAGCCCTGCAGTAACACATTTCCTGTACTGTATATATGGAGGAGCAGTATTGTTATCCAAGAACAGGACTCTTCTGCATAACACATAGGGGAAGTGTTCTGTAGTTCACATACTGTATATAACCTGGTCAAAGATAACACTGCAGATGCATAGGACAACACTAGATTTCAGGTAGAATCAACATGTATTTTTGCACTTCTTGAACAGATATAACAAAACCCTTTCAGTATCTAAAAAGAGAAGGTCAATGTCAGGTTTTACATACACCAGTGGCGGCTGGTGCTCCATTTTTTTTTGGGGGGGGCGCAAACAAAGTCCCAACCAAATAGATAGAGAGGCAGATAGATAGATAGACAGACAGACAGACAGATAGACAGGCCGACAGAGAGACAGACAGATGGATATATAATAAATATACAGAGATAGATAGACAATAAATAAATAGACGGAGAGATAGATAATAGAGAGATACAGTGGGTAAAGAAAGTATTCAGACCCCCTTAAATTTTTCACTCTGTTATATTGCAGCCATTTGCTAAAATCATTTAAGTTAATTTTTTTCCCTCATTAATGTACACACAGCACCCCATATTGACAGAAAAACACAGAATTGTTGACATTTTTGCAGATTTATTAAAAAGAAACACTGAAATATCACATGGGAGTCCTAAGTATTCAGACCCTTTGCTGTGACACTCAGATATTTAACTCAGGTGCTGTCCATTTCTTCTGATCATCATTGAGATGGTTCTACACCTTCATTTGAGTCCAGCTGTGTTTGATTCTACTGATTGGACTTGATTAGGAAAGCCACACACCTGTCTATATAAGACCTTACAGCTCACAGTGCATGTCAGAGCAAATGAGAATCATGAGGTCAAAGGAACTGCCTGAAGAGCTCAGAGACAGAATTGTGGCAAGGCACAGATCTGGCCGAGGTTACAAAAAAATTTCTGCTGCACTTAAGGTTCCTAAGAGCACAGTGACCTCCATAATCCTTAAATGGAAGACGTTTGGGACGACCAGAACCCTTCCTAGAGCTGGCCGTCCGGCCAAATTGAGCTATCGGGGGAGAAGAGCCTTGGTGAGAGAGGTAAAGAAGAACCCAAAGATCACTGTGGCTGAGCTCCAGAGATGCAGTCGGGAGATGGGAGAAAGTTGTAGAAATTCAACCATCACTGCAGCCCTCCACCAGTCGGGGCTTTATGGCAGATTGGCCCGACGGAAGCCTCTCCTCAGTGCAAGACATAAAAGCCTGCATGGAGTTTGCTAAAAAACACCTGAAGGACTCCAAGATGGTGAGAAATAAGATTCTCTGGTCTGATGAGACCAAGATAGAACTTTTTGGCCTTAATTCTAAGCTGTATGTGTGGAGAAAACCAGGCACTGCTCATCACCTGTCCAACACAGTCCCAACAGTGAAGCATGGTGGTGGCATCATCATGCTGTGGGGGTGTTTTTCAGCTGCAGGGACAGGACGACTGGTTGCAATCGAGGGAAAGATGAATGCGGCCAAGTACAGGGATATCCTGGACGAAAACCTTCTCCAGAGTGCTCAGGACCTCAGACTGGGCCGAAGGTTTACCTCCCAACAAGACAATGACCCTAAGCACACAGCTAAAATAACTAAGGAGTGGCTTCACAACAACTCTGTGACTGTTCTTGAATGGCCCAGCCAGAGCCCTGACTTAATCCCAATTGATTATCTCTGGAGAGACCTATAAATGGCTGTCCACCAATGTTCACCATCCAACCTGACAGGACTGGAGAGGATCTGCAAGGAGGAATGGCAGAGGATCCCCAAATCCAAGCGTGAAAAACTTGTTGCATCTTTCCCAAAAAGACTCATGGCTGTATTAGATCAAAAGGGAGCTTCTACTAAATACTGAGCAAAGGGTCTGAATACTTAGGACCATGTTATATTTCTTTTTTAATAAATCTGCCAACAATTCTGTGTTTTTCTGTCAATATGGGGTGCTGTGTGTACATTAATGAGGGAAAAAAAATAACTTTGCAAATGGCTGCAATATAACAAAGAGTGAAAAATTTAAGGGGGTCTGAATACTTTTGGTACCCACTGTAGATAGATAATAGATAGGCAGGCAGACAGCCTTGTTACCCCACCCCGCCTGCCACATGTCTCTGATCCAGCAGATTGCAGGGTGAATGGTTGGCGGTTGATAACCAGGGCAGAGATGAAGCAGGGAGCCCTCCCTCCACCTTCTCTGATCACAGGATGAAAAGGTGCTGCTGTATATGGATGGATTCCACTGGTGATCGGGAGGGAGGGGGGGAGAGGATCTGAATGAAGAGGGCACAGAAACAGCTTGCAGGGAGAGAGGCGACATAAGACATTCGGGGCTTCTAAATTCTCAATCTCATAGAAGCTGAGTGGACAGAGCCACAGCGATGGAAGGAGCTTACCCCTGATCTGCAGTGCCACTGAGCTAGCTAGGACTCAGAGCCTGGAGGAGAGAGACTGACACACTCAATGAGCCTGAGGCGGTTTACATACCCTACATACAGGCCTGCTTCACTTCAGCACTCAGTCACCACTAGGATTGCAACCTTTTCTTCAAGCTGAACCCGAACATTTTAGTGGCGCACGACAATTTTTTTTTTTTCTAAGGGGGACACTGTGGACTCTGGTGTAAGAGGGTTGCTGCTCTTCAAAGCCCCCACATACATCAGAGAATCAGTGAATCCTGGACAGGTGGCAACCCTAGTCACCACAGCGCGTGTTGCTCTGGTCGGTCGCACTCCATCTGAATCCTCCACTCCACCCACAGTGAGCCGAGAACTGGAATAGATGTGGTGCTGCAAAAATAACTGCCCACCATCCTCCCGTCCCGGCCAGTAAAATAAAAGAATAGCATTGCTGACAAATCACTGGAGAGTGGGGGAGTGTTCAGGGCGCATTGCTTGCGCCCCGAACACTCCCTAAACACTGGCAAATGACCTTCCCAGCTTGCAATCAGCTAATTGCAATCTGGGAAGCTTCCCATAGACTGCTGTGTGTCTGGTGCCCGAACACTTCTTAGAGTGACTTGGGGGAGGGTGTGCCCGTGTGCCCCCTATAGATGGGCCATCACTGACATACACTCTAATTTTCAATTGTGAATGGAGTGTATCTTTAAGAATACAGTTTGCATACATACATGTAATAATGCAGAATATTTTAGTGTTGTGTCATATCAAATTCAGAAGAAATAGGTGTATCTTGAATTTCACCCAAAAGCAGCAGCACCCCTGTACGTATCAAAGGTAAATACAACTTTCCCACGTCTGGTAAAAAGTACAGTTATGGTTAATATGCCAATTTAAGGGTATATGCCAATCTGTAGTATACTGATTGTACTGGCTAATCTCCTAATCAGTGGCTTTTATATAAAACGTATAGTGCTCAGAAAAAAAATACTTGAATTTTATTGTACTTTCTTTTCTAATACATTGACTTTTTAAAAAATTGTTCCTACAGCCATTGAAGCAATGAAGAATGCCCACCGTGAGGAGCTTTTTAGAGAGCTGGAGAAATCTCAGCGCTCCCAAGTCAGTAGCCTCAATTCGGATGTGGATTCTCTGCGGAGGCAGTACCTGTAAGTCACATGAAAATGAAGTACCTCACATCTAAAACCACTGAGACTTGTTATACAGACCCCTTTCACACTGGAACCTTTTTCAGGCACTGCGGTGCTAAAAATAGCGCCTGTACAGCGCCTGAAAAACTGGGGCAGTGCGCTTGCAGGACATGAAGAAAAGTCCTGCAAGCAGCATCTTTAGGGCGGTGCGCTGAGCGGTGTATACACCGCTCCTACACTGCTCCCTCCATTGTAATCAATGGATGGCGCTCCCGAAGCTGCTGAACACCGCCTCTGAAACGCAGAGCGGCGGCATTTTTAACCCCTTCTTGGGTGTTAAAAGCACCCCGCTCCCGGCTGTATATCGGCACCATAGCGCCGCTATAATAGCGGTAAATGCGCCACTAATTAGTAGCACTTTACCACTACCGCCCCTCCCCGCCAGAGTGTGAAAGTGCCCTTAGAGCTTAAAGCGGAACTGTAGCCAGGCTGTGGACATTCAGATATTTACATTTTCTTAACACTGTAAATTAGCTTAAAACAAGCCCCCACTGACCTCTGCAGCTGCAGACACTGTAGAGCAGTGGTTCTCAACTCCTGTCCTTTGGACCCACTAACAGGCTAGGTTTGCAGGATAACTGAAATGCATCACAGGTGATATAATTTGCTGCTCAGTGATTGCAGTGTTCTAGTCTGCATCTCCCCAAGGTAATACTTAAAATCTGGCCTACTTGGTGGCTCCTGAGGACAGGAGTTGAGAACCACTGCTGTAGAGTAATTCACCCTCACAGTTCAGAAAAGAAGTACTGAAGTTGTTCAAGGGGGTTCTCAGCACTCTGCTCTCCACCTTTTCTTGTGCACCTGCTTTGTGTTTACATTGCAGATTAGAATGCTGATGGGTTGCCAAGTCAGTGCCTTCAGCTACAGACATACAGTAGATGAGGGCAAGCTTTCTTTTCCATATTATGTGCTAACTTCCTGACCATGCTTATAAGAAAAATAGGCGAGGAAGCCATAAGATTAGAACCTTGAGCTAACAAGAAACTAAATGGATTTTTAACGTTAAAACTTTAGTCCCTCCAGGTCTGAATGGTGAGTTTAATATCAACTGTTTCATTAATGATTTTTAATTGGGTTACTTTCTCTTTTCCCTGTTTTTTCTACTTCAGAAGGTCGGTCTGTGTTTTTATTGAGTATATTGTGGTATTGTTCGCATACACAGTTTCCATATACCTGTTCTAGCTAGGTAGCTCTTACCCTATTCTGTAGTGTTTTTTTTCCATGTTTTATTAATATTTTTTATGTTTTTTTATTATGTTTTACTATATTTCTTATCCCGTTTGATTTTATATGTAGGTATTTATATTGCCTTGTATTTATTCATGTATATTTCCCTCCCGGTTCTGAGGCCCAGTTCTATACATTTTTGGATCATTCGCATTCCCTTTTAATCTATTATTTATTTTTTTCAAGTGGTATTATCCAGTATTATGTGTTTATGGTGATCATTTAGTGTACCTTGTCATTCTACTACTGTCCTCTTTTTGTAATGAGTAGTCCTTGTGTTTCTTCCTTTTTACTAATGCTGCTGCATTTCTATACTTATTTTTGAAGCACGCCTGCCATTCATCGTTTATATGACTCCATAGGATTTCAATAAAATAGCCATTGTAGTTGTTTTTTATCACTTCTAATATGGCTGCCACTTGCTATTTATGCCCTTACCATAATAAAGATGGCCGCTGGTGTTGGCTTTAGCAAAATGGCCACGGTCAATTGGATCCAATACTGTATACAAGGACATGCCTTCTACCTGGCTCTTTCCTCTGACAGTCACGTGACTATGACTTAACGCGTAAAGTAAGAAAGCATAGTCGGGAAGCTGGTAAATCATATGGAAAAGATAGTGTCTCTGGTGGGACATTGTAACCTTTGAAAGGCACATTAAAGAAAATATGGTTTTAAAGCTTAAGACATATTTGAATGGCATAGCCGGGTCTCAGTCTTCCTTTAACCACTTCAGCCCTGGAAGGATTTGCCCCCTTAGTGACCAGGCCATTTTTGTGATATGGCATTGTGTTACATTAACTGACAATTATGCGATTGTTCGTTATTTTGGTGGTATTTGATCACCTCTACGGTTTTTATTTTTTGCGCTATAAACAAAAGACCGACAATTTTGAAAAATACAATATTTTTTATTTTCTGCTATAAAACATACCCAATAAAAAAATGTAAAACATATAATTTCTTTATCAATTTAGGCCAATATGTATTCTGCTACATATTTTTGACCCCCCCCCCCAATAATTGTATATTGTTTGGTTTGCCCAAGTTATAGCATTTACAAAAAAAATTTTTTTTCTTATTCGTTACTAGTAATGGCGGCGATCAGCAATTTTTAGTGGGACTGCGACATTGCGGCGGACAGACCGGACACCTAACTGACATTTTTTACACTTTTTTGGGAACCAGTGACATTATTACAGTAATCAGTGCTAATAATATGCACTGACATTGTACTAATGACACTGGCAGGGAAGGGGTTACCATCAGGGGCGATCAAGGAGTTAAATGTGTTCCCTGGGTGTGTTTACTAACTGTATGGGAGATGGGCTGCCTGGGACAAAACAGAGATCTGTCTTCCTGCATTGCAGAAAGACAAGATCTCTGTGTCCTCCCCTGTCAGAACGGAGATCTGCCTTGTTTACTTTGGCAAATCCCCATTCTGTCTTTGCGGGGAACGATCGCCTGCAGACACAGTCCCCTGGACCCGCTGATTGGCTTCCCCGCTGGGCAATCGGCGCGCGCCCACAGATGCTAGTGCACAAAACGCCGTACCAGTACAGCGTTTCGTACAGCCGAGCCACCTTGCCGCAGTATAACTGCGGCGGGTGATCGACAAGAGTTTAAAGCGGAGCCCCACCCAAAAGGGGAAGCTTCACTTGTTTGCACCCTCCACTGCCACATTTTTTGGTTTTGACAGGTACCTGCTCCCACTTCCAGTTTAGATTGCCGCCGCGACCTGAGCCGGAAGTTCACCCCTCCCCCCCTTCCCCTGCAGTCTTCTGGGACACATCACAGGTCCCAGAAGACTACGAGACCATTCACAAAGTGAATTGCGACTCCCACATGCGCAGCAGAAAACTGGCTGTGAAGCCCCAAGGCTTAACTCCCTGTTTCCGTTACTTCCCATGCCTGCACCTGAAGCCGATTGAAGATCCGGCTCGGGTGAGGACATAGCTTGATCCAGAGGCAGGTAAGTGTAATACTGTAAGTAAGCTACAGTGGTTGTAGTTGCTGACTTTTAGTTTTTTGGGGAGGAGCCTGGAGCTCCGCTTTAAGGAGATAAAAAAACAACGTGTTGCCTTTTGCCTCTTGTAAGCTGCACCAGAGAAATGACGAGATGGGAATCCAGTTGTACTTCTGTGGATGTCTAAATAATCGTTTGGTGTGCAGCGTAGTTGTCGTGTAAAGTTCAATGTTTCCCCTGATTTTTTGACAGGGAGGAGCTGCAGTCTGTGCAGAGAGAGCTGGAGGTCCTCTCAGAGCAATATTCTCAGAAATGTCTGGAGAACGCCCACCTCGCTCAGGCGCTGGAGGCTGAACGCCAAGCTTTGCGCCAATGTCAGCGAGAGAACCAAGAGCTGAATGCACACAACCAGGTGTCTTGAATGTTTCAGTCTGGTACAGTTAATCATGTAACAGCCTTTAGGGTTGAAACTCTTTTATTTCTGGTTCTCTTTCATTATATTGTAGGAGTTGAATAACCGCCTGGCCAGTGAGATCACACGACTAAGAAACCTGGTAACAGGAGACGGGGAGGTATCGCCCCTAACCCAGGGGAAGGATGTTTATGAACTTGAGGTAAAAGGATTTTATTTTCCATTTGGTCATAACTCAAGAGAAGGCCACACAATTTCTTCCTCCATAGTTAGTAGGTGACAAGTACACCTTACACAGTTGCACATGTTTTGTAAATTGTTTAATCACAGTATGGCCAAATGTTTATGAACATCTGACCCTCTCTTATGAGCTTGTTGGACATATTCAAGAAACCATGGCCATTTTTATGGAGTTTACACCTATAACAGACTCCATTCTCCTGGGAGGGCTTTGGGAATTTGTATCGCTCTATCCAACGCTCTATCAAACGCTGCTGGTCTGTGGCCTGTCAAGGGACCGGGACGCTTGGCAGGCGAGCTAGCCAGTACAATCTGCACTGCCTCCCTCCCACCACCAATAGGCGCCCGCTCCCCTTTTCCCATCACTACTACACCCTTCACTCTGTGTGGTGACCTTACCTACGCAGGGGGAGAAGAAGAGGAGAAGGGAGGAGAACCAGGCAACCCAGAGGTGGCAGGCTGCACATGCCCACACCCTCCGGAGGTGACAGGGTGCGCCAACTCATGCCGCCCCTCTAGGTGACAGGCTGCACACACACACACACACCTCCCCCCCTGGAGGTGACAGGCGGTGCTCACACAAGGGAGGTGACAAGCTGCACACACCACCCTCTCCCCTCCGCAGGGGTTAAAAAGCAGCACCCACTTGGGCATGGAGTTCACCAAATTTTTACAGGTTGCCACTGGAGTCCTCTTCCACTCCTCCATGACAACATCACGGAGCTGGTGGATGTTAAAAACCTTGCACTCCTCCACCTTCCATTTGAGGATGCCCCACAGGTGTTCAACAGGGTTTAGTTCTGGAGACATGCTTGGCCAGTCCATCACCTTTACCCTCAACATCTTTAGCAAGGCAGTGGTCATCTTGGAGGTGTGTTTGGGGTTATGTTGGAATACTGCCCTGCGGCCCAGTCTCTGAAGGTAGAGGGGATTTGCTCTGCTTCAGTATGTCACAGTACATGTTGGCATTCATGGTTCCCTCAATGAACTGTAGCTCCCCAGTGCCGGCAGCACTCATGCAGCCCCAGACCATGACACTCCCACCACCATGCTTGACTGTAGGCAAGACACACTTGTCTTTGTACTCCTCACCTGGTTGCCGCCACACACACACTTGACGCCATCTGAACCAAATAAGTTAATCTTGGTCTCATCAGACCACAGGACATGGTTTCAGTAATCCATGCTCTTAGTCTGCTTGTCTTCAGCAAACTGTTTGCGGGCTTTCTTGTGCATCATCTTTAGAAGAGGCTTCCTTGTGGGATGACAGTCATGCAGACCAATTTGATGCAGTGTGCGGTGTATGGTCTGAGCACCGACAGGCTGACCCCCCCCCCCTTCAACCTCTGCAGCAATGCTGGAGCACTCATACATCTATTTCCCTAAGACAGCCTCTGGATATTACGCTGAGCACTTGCACTCAACTTCTTTGGTCGACCATGGCGACGCCTGTTCTGAGTGGAACCTGTCCTGTTAAACCGCTGTATGGTCTTGGCCACCATGCTGTAGCTCAGTTTCAGGGTCTTGGCAATCTTCTTATAGCCTAGACCATCTTTATGTAGAGCAACAATTCTTTTTTTCAGATCCTCAGAGTTCTTTGCCATGAGGTGCCATGCTGAACTTCCAGTGACTAGTATGAGAGAGACATTCACACCTGAGACCTTGAAACATTAACGAGTCACATGATACCGGGGAGGGAAAATGGCTAATTGGACCCAATTTGGACATTTTTACTTAGCAGTGTACTCCCTTTTGTTGCCAGCAGTTTAGACATTAATGGCTGTGTGTTGTCATTTTGAGGGGACAGCAAATGTACACAGTTATACAAGCTGTACACTCACTACTTTACATTGTAGCAAAGTGTCATTCCTTCAGTGTTGTCACATGAAAAGATAAAATATTTGCAAAAATGTGAGGGGTGTACTCACTTTTGTGAGATACGGTAACATTATGCACCCTACACCCTAATGCAACCCCCCCCGGTCCGTTAGGGTTGAGGTCAGGGCTCTGTGCCGAATTCCTCCACGCCAAACTGGTCACACCCTGGGCGCAGGGGCGCAGTCATGCTGTAACAGAAAAGAATCTCCTCAAACTGTTGCTCTAAGTTGTCTAAAATGTCTATGTGTGCCGTAGTATTAACAGCACTCTTCACTGGAAACACCTGAACTCCATCCTTTGGAGGGTTCTCCGCAGAATTATGACAATATGATGGGTATGAATATCAAGTGTCCATAAACTTTTGGCCATATAGTGTATAAAGCATCTAGTAATGAAACATTTTATTGTAACTAACAAGACGGATCATCCCAAGGTTTAAAACTGTTGAATCTTGGTATTTACCCTCTGCACAAGATTTTTGAATGAATTTATAACTGCATTTTACGATTTTCCTGGAAAAGTACAATTTTATGGTGAATGCACTTTTTTGCAGTACACTGTAAGGCAGGCACTGGTGCAATGTGTAATTTTTTCTCCCTCGTGCAGGTCCTTCTACGGGTGAAAGAGTCAGAGATCCAGTACCAAAAACAGGAGATCAGCTCCCTGAAAGATGAGCTGCAGACCGCTCTAAGGGTGAGAATTTTCCCTTGTTATTTTAACACTTGTTAGGTACACAGTTAACCCCTTGATTGCTCCTAGATGTTAACCTCTTCCCACCCAGTGCCAGTGTACAGTATTGTCACTGATCACTGTATTAGTGTCACAAGCAATATCAGTGACAGTGGTGATCAAATACCACTAAAAGAAAGCTCTATTTGTGTAAAAAAAATGATATAAATTTTGTTTGTATACAGTGTTGCATGACCTTGCAATTGTCAGTTAAAGTGACACAGTGCCAAAAAGCAAAAAATGGCCTGGTCAGGAGGGGGGGGGGTAAATCTTCCAGAGATCAAGTGGTTAATTGCAACTATACTCCCAAAAACAAATTTATGCAATTTGGTTGCTGTGGCCAACGCATACTCTTTACAGCCACTTCCATAGTGTAGTCTCACTCTTCTTCTACAATAACCGCTCATAATGGTTACAGTGTCATTTGCCTTCTTCTCCCCTCAAGGACAAGAAGTATGCCAGCGACAAGTACAAAGACATCTACACAGAGCTGAGCAACGTCAAGGCCAAGGCCGAATGTGACATCAGCCGGCTGAAGGAGCAGCTGAAAACAGCCACCGAGATGCTGGGGGAAAAAACCCCGGAGACGGCATCGGTGTCTGGATACGGTGAGTCACTCGCAAGACCGCTGCTACTGCCAAGGCAAGGATTTTGTGCGCTTTGCCTCTCCGATGTCACTAATTCATAGCAACAGTACATTCATTTCATTTTCATAAACTGCCCTGACATGACAAAACATGATTTTTATGCTGCAGATATCATGAAATCTAAGAGCAACCCAGATTTCCTGAAGAATGACAGGTCCAGCATTAACAGACAGCTGCGGAATATCAGGTCCAAGGTAGGCAGAGATAAGGAGTGCCATATAGAAGTTGATAGTTCTGTGCTGGGAGGGTTCTAGGTACATTTTTTTAGGATGATTCCGAGGATCTGGGGAAAACATCCTTAAAACCAGCCAGAAGATGCCATTGGTGGAAATGCATGACTCGGGGGGGGAAATTTTTCCTTTTCCCATCATACGGATTTCCTTACCAGCATCTGACGATTGCCCTGAGTACAGTAGGACCTGAATGTGTGTATGATTCAGTGAGGCTCATGCTTATCACATCTTCAGATCTAAATGCGCAACTTTTCCAGGTGTCAACACCTACTGACTCTTTGCTGAAAGCTGGGACTCTTCAATGACAGCCAAGGAGACCTGGCATGTCTAGCATTCAACAAAGTGTCAGCAAATAATGAGATCACTGATTCTCTTTACATTCTCTAGAGATGGTGAGCACAGCTGACACAGGCTTCCTTCCAGCCTTCCAGCTACCGTATTCATGATCCAAAGCCTGTACACTATCTAAATAATACACAGCAGGTAAAAGAAGTATTGAACACATCACCATTTTTCTAGGTAATTATATTTGCTGTTGACATGAAATGCTCACCACATGTCGGTAACAACCCATGCAATCCATACATCCAAAGAAACCAAAACAGATAAGTTCAGAAATGAAGTTATGTGTAATAAAATGGAATGACACAGTGAAAAAGTATTGACCAAGCTAACTGAAATCTATTTAATACTTGGTACGAAATCCTTTGTTGGGAATGACTGCTTCAAGCCTCCTGTATGGAGAAAGTGGTCGCATGCATTGCTCAGGTGTGATTTTGGCCCATTCTTCCACACAGTCTTCAAATCTTGAAAGCTCCGTGGGCCTCTTCTATGAACTCTGATCTTTAGTTCTTTTCATAGATTTTCTATTGGATTCAAGTCAGGTGATTGGCTGGGCCATTCTAACCGCTTTATTTTCTTTCTTTGAAACCAATTGAGTTTCCTTGAATTTGTGTTTGGGATCATTGTGTTGCTGAAATGTCCACCTTCATTTCATCTTCATCATCCTGGTAGATGGCAGCAGGTTTTTATCAAGAAAGTCTTGTTACATTTTTCCATTCATCCTTCCTTCAACGATATGAAGTTTGCCAGTACCGTATGCTGAAAAACAGCCCCACATCATGATGTTCCCACCTCCAAACTTCACTGTTGGTATTAAGGTGTTTTTGGCATGATGTGCAGTTCCATTTGACCTCCAAACATGGTGTGTATTATGGCATACAAAGAGTTCAATGTTGGTTTCATCTGACCAGACTATATTCTTTCAGTATTTCACAGGCTTGTCTAAATGTTGTGCAGCAAACTTTAAACAAGCTTCAACATGCTTTTTCTTCAGCAATGGAGTCTTCTGTGGTGAGCGTGCATACAGGCCACGGCGATTATTGTTTTATTTGAAACAATGGTACCTGCTAATTCCAGGTCTTTCTGAAGCTCTCCACAAGTGGTCCCTGGCTCTTGGACAACTCTTCTTTTCACTTCTGTGTCAGAAATCTTGCAAGGAGCTCCTGGTCATGGCCGGTTTATGGTGAAATGTTCTTTCCACTTCTGGATTATGGCCCCAACAGTGCTCACTGGAAAATTTAGAAGTTTAGAAATCTTCTGTAACCAATGCCATCAGTAGTGTACTTCTTTCCCTCCACGTTTTTCTGTGCCTTTCGGTTCTGGGATAGTCAATAATCTTTCGTTTGGACGGGGAATAGTCACGTTTAATTATAGTCGACCAAGTCAGAGTTGAATACCGGATATTTTTCCACAGAGTAATGGTTCCACAGTGTGTTTTTTGAAGAGTACTACCCATTTTCGTTTCTCGAGAGAGTTCTTGAAACGTCGGAATAACAACGTTTTGTATGACTACCGTAACCAATGTCTTCTAAAGATTTGAAGATTTAAAAGGTCACTCGTGACAACCCCGGTATTAGGTCTTCACCTTTCTTGTAAAGTGGTATTTGGCCGGTACTGGTCCTCGAGGAACGTTCTAAAGACTGTGTCTTCACTTTTCTTCTCAACAGGTTCTCGGTCCCTGGTGAACACCTCTCGAAGTCTTTCTGGACCTTAATCGTCCATGGTAACAAAGTTTATTTTGTTATTAGCGGCACCGGACATACGTGCGAGTGGTGTCTTCTGAGGTAACGACTTCTTTTTCGTACAACTTCGAACAAATTTCAAACGACGTGTTGTAA
>BLSH010387658.1:719281-731561 GCA_018402905.1 Glandirana rugosa | reverse complement strand
AAGTCTGCTGTGATTACAAATACTGAGAGTGTTATCGCTGGAAAAAAGCACCACAATACAGGTGGCATTCCAAGTCTATAGATGGATGACATGAAGGGGGGAGTCTATAGAAGGATGACATGAAAGGGGGCTGTATATAGAAGGATGACATGAAGGGGGGAGTCTATAGAAGGATGACATGAAGGGGGGGGGGGTCTATAGAAGGATGACATGAGGTGGGGTCTATAGAAGGATGACATGAAGGGGGGGTCTATAGAAGGATGATATGAAGGGGGGGTCTATAGAAGGATGACATGAAGTGGGGTCTATAGAAGGATGATATGAAGGCATTCCAATACTGCAATGTTTTTAAACATTGTAAACTGTTTCAATTTGAGGAAAACTTAGGTTCGGTGACATGCAATAAGCATCTTTTTTTGAGCATCTTGTGGAGCGCAATAACCCAGTGCCAACAGCTAGAAGGCAATTCCCCTATAGTGGGAAAAATAACTATTTGATCCCTCTACAGATTGTGTAAGTTTTCCCACTTACAAATAAATGAAGGGTATATAATCATTATCATTTTAGATGATAGAGATAGAATATCATACAAAAATCCAGAAAAAACACATGATACAAATGTTATAAATTGAGTTGCAATTCAGTGAGTACTTATATAATCTGCAGGGGATCAAATAATTATTTTCCCCACTGTATATAATGCAAGAGGATTTGTGTTTGCTCTACATGGATTATTGTGCTTTATTGCTAACTGCAGTGTCCTTAAAGAACCGGCCAATAGTAGATATGCATCCTTATCGGCTGACCCAATAGCATAGATCTACAAATTAATTCCAGATTTGTTCATTGGATACAGATCCGAGCAACACATTGCTTTTACCTTTTTGCTTTGAGCTGGAACCTGACCTGCAACAAAGCAGTTTTATACAGAACCAGTGTCAGAATTTCACCAGCAGGGGGCAGGACAGGTGAAAGCTACTGAGGAGGTGGGCGTATTTTGTAGGGGTGATGGCGAAGGCTTCCCTTAGCAACCCCCTAGAAGTATTTCAGTCTTCGGTATGTAAATCGCCTACACCTATAGCCAAGGGCATTATTCAACCTTGGCCAAATCTAGACAGCTTGTTTTTAGCTACAGATGTCCCTAATGCCCCCTCACACCGATGGTCCGATCGGGTCCGCCTGTCAGTTTATTAGGCGGACCCGATCGGACCATCCATAGCTTTCTATGGAGGACGGGCATCCAATACATTCCGCTAAGAACAAACGGATTGGGATCCGTTACTCATCCATCGATCGGATTGGATGACAGTCGGATGGAAACGGACAGGCAATCCGTTTCCATCCGACTGCCCCATAGAGAAGAGTGGGCTGTGTCTGTGCCCACTCTGCATAGTGTAGCGGACACGGACCTGTCATCTGCCTGTTCAGCGGGGATCAGCGAACAGGTCCCTTGCTGAGCAGGTGGATCCGCTTGGTGGAGTCCACCCTATCTGCAAGGGGAATTATTTGCGTAGGCAGGTGAACTATGCTTTTAAAGTAGAACTAAAAGCAAAACCTTTTTTTTGTTTGTTTTCGAAAGGTATTATAACACCTGTCAAGGTTTTTGTTGCTATCTCTGCCCCTGTTAGGGCAATTCTCCTCATTTGTCAGGTTTACAGTTACCATAGGAACTAACAGAAAATCCCAAATTTTAGGTTGTCCCCAAAACAGTAATAGTGGGGAAATCTTCCAGTGGGGACACTAGTTTTGGTGATGACTAGGGATATCCTCTCTGTACCTGTATTGTCTAAAGCTGGGGGTCTCCAAACTTTTTAAGCAAAGGACCAGTTTACTGTCCTTCAGGCTTTAGGTGGGCCAGACTGTGGCCACTGGAAGTAGAAAATTCTCCAGTATCAGTGCCCCATTATTGGTTTTAATGGGAGGAATAGTGCCCCATTGTTAATATCAACAATGCGGCACTATTCTTCTCATTGATATCAACAATGGGGCACTATTCTTCTCATTTATATCAACAATGGGGCTCTATTCTTCTCATTGATATCAACAATGGGGCTCTATTCTTCTCATTGATATCAACAATGGGGCACTATTCTTCTCATTGATATCAACAATGGGGCTCTATTCTTCTCATTGATATCAACAATGGGGCTCTATTCTTCTCATTGATATCAACAATGGGGCACTATTCTTCTCATTGATATCAACAGTTAGGCAATATTCTTCTCATTGATATCAACAATGGGGCAATATTCTTCTCATTGATCTCAACAATGGGGCACTATTCTTCTCATTGACATCAACAATTAGGGAATATTCTTCTCATTGATATCAATGAGAAGAATAGTGCCCCATGGATGGTGCTTCATCATTGGTGTCAGTTGGTGGAATAGTGCCCCAAGGGCCAGATAAAAGCAAGCAAAGGGCCACATGTCTAACCATTTGTCTAAAAGACAAAGTGGTAATAAAAACTTGACAAAGGTTATAACCCTCCCTTACTTTATCCAAAATAAAAAAGCCTTTAGTTCTACCTTATCAAGAAGGTGGATTTTCAGCTGCCTTGGAGGTTTGCTTCAGATTAGGTCTTTTGTCCAGTAATATCGCAGAACATTCACTACTATAGGTGAACAGATAAGGAGCAGGTAGTACCAGGGGGTAGAATAGGTGAGACAGTAAGATTAGCTTACAGCTCATGATGTTTTATGTAATCTATCCAGTAGTCACACTTAGCTGTAGTTGACATACTTCCATAATCTTCCCATTTTGTGGCTCCCCCTCCTCTCTGGTCTTTCCATCATGGTTATTCACTCTTATTCCTCTCACCAACCTGTCGTGTGTGACTCACCCACCAAGACACTCCTGTTCGTCTTCAGCATGCATCACTAATCTCTGTCCGTGTAGTGTGTACATCACATCCATATTTATGTCCAGCAATCCAGTTCTTCTCATCTCACCTGTGGTCTGTCTCCTCTTTTTTCCCCACACAGAGCCTGAAGGAGGGGCTGACAGTCCAGGAGCGCCTCAAAATCTTCGAATCCCAGGACTATAAGAAACACTAACACCTCCCAATTTCTGCTGCGTGTCCCCAGGGCTTGGAGCAGACATAAGCCGCCTCACCCCCGGATCCATCGGGCTTCAGGGGACTCTGATGTGCAGCTTTTTTTTATTTTTTTTTATTTGCACATCATTTTGGGCTCTTGGAAATGTGCAAGGCCGTTCAGGTGTTGAAATGGTTGATTCCTGTGGGTACCTCTCCAGCTCTTGATGTCTTTGTTTTTATTTTTCCTCCCCTCTCTTTGCTCTATGACGGAGCACACTCTCCTCTCCTCTGCCATCTTTTCAGAGCTTTAATTCGCAGTCAGTATTAAGGCATGTCTGCCGAACAATAAGCTATCAGGTGTGAAGACACTGGGACGTGCACGGACTCTCAACATGCGGTGGCGCTGTACTAGGAGGAACTGAACCACATAAGGAGCACATTTGACAGGGCTGCTTTCATGGGTAGTAAGGACTCTTGCTTCCCCCACAAATGTCTGTACTTATTTATATATATGTATGTGCATGTGAAGTATGTGTACATTATAGGGGGACATTAATTTCTCCAATAAAACGTAACATAAAATGGCTATTGCCCTTGAGTTAGAACCATGTCCAGCTGTTTGTCTTGCCATGTAATCCTTAAAATGGCTTGAGGTAATTCAGGTTGCAGGTATTGAAAGTAGAGTGTCTACCGGCCCTCTTTAATGTGGACCTACTGTAAGAGGTGGCCCTTTTTTGTGTGATGGATACAGGCTCTTGAATATTTATTGTAACTCTCAACAAAAATGACAGGTGCCATTCAAGGCTCCACCAGGTCCTCCTGCATGACAAACCGCTAGGAGTGCCGACAAGGACAGAGCACATCCCAGCTCAAAACATCTAGTAGGGAAAGGAAGGCCTAAAAGTCGCACATCATAGCAAAACCCTGTAAGGTGTATGACCACCTTAGCCCGGGCTCCAACCAGGCCACATGTGACAACACATTTCACTCCACCCCATGATTAAGCTCTGAGGTTGAGTGAAACGTGTTGGTGGATGTGGCCTGGTTGGAGCTCGGGCTGAAGCTGTAATACACCTCCTTACAGGGTCTAGCTTGTGGTGTGCGACTTTTAGGTTTTCCTTTCCCTACTCTTGAATATATATGTTAGCTTCCTTTAAAAATGTCAGTAGTGTTTGCTCGGGTGCTTCCCACCATTTACCATAGGACAGCAAAGTCAGAATATTTTCCTTTTTGGCCTAAATGTTCACAAGGAGCAAGCTAAGACTATGTTTGGAAAAGAATTGTGACATTCATCTTTAAATTATAAAGTGCAGACCCCAAGCCGGCCGCACATGGATCGAAATTAAGATGTAATTGTATGCAGAAAATCTGACAGACTGGTTGTAGCCAAGTTGATTGACTTGGGTACAAGCCTGCCCATACATGGATTAAAATTCGCCTGGTCCCTGCTGAACCAGGCGCATTTTGATTCATGTATGGGGTGAGCTTGTACCCAAGTCTGGGTACAACCAGCCTGTTGGGTTTTCTACATACAGTTACTGCCGGTGGCTATAGCTGCTTGCAGTAATCCTACTCTGCCCACTGGGAATGCTCCCTGAGCCCCTGCCAGCATTAGAATACAATAGTGCTTTGGAAAGCATTCCCCCATCAACATCGGACTGTGTCAATGGGGGGGTTGAGCAATTTTCCTTCCTTCCACCCATGGTGGAAGGAAAGAAAATCCATCAATCTTTGGCTTTATAAGGGCTTTACCTTGCCAGCCAACTACAAATTGTTGGTATTTATATGTCAGCCCTGAGCAGCAGCACCCAATAGGGTCCACGTATACATGCGCACAGACAACTTTTTTAAGCAGGATCTTGCTAGCATCAAGTTTCTTCATAAAGCACTGCGCATATCTTATATCAAATAAGAAAGCTGCACAGTTAGGAGTACTGTAAACACCTATTGGATATCAGTTATTGTTATGCTTACTCAGCATGTGTTGTCAGCATAAGACCCCTTCAGAACTGCCTCCTATGAGTCAGAGCAAGGCCAAGTAAGTGGGCAATAGGATCATTCTTCATCCTAATTGTGACTGGTGCTCTTTAATGTAAATATATAGTATGCCATCAATCAATATATTCTGGTCAGGCTGCAGCTCTGAGCTTTGTGTCATGGGACACCAGTGTTTAAAAGTGCAATATTTCTTCTCTTTCCTAGCTGCTGAGGAGTATCGTATAGAAACTCAAAAGCTTGTCCTGCGGAGGCAGATCCCTTTATTGGAGGTTCATTTCTGTATATTTAGTTTCCAGTTTATATTGTGCTGGAGTGACTGGTGATTTGGAGAGCTTTTTTCCACCTTTGAGGTCACCCTGCATGCTTTTTTTTTTTTCCTGTGCCGTTGTATTAATTGGCAAGACATTGCAGGCCTGATGTATAAATGCAGAAGCATGTTACCACTAGACACCCCTGGTTGTTACAGGTAACCCTCCATTCTTATATTGGTTCTGCCACGGGCCGGTTTGTGGGCTGAACAGTGTATCCTATCTGCCCCATATGATTTGGTAGCCGAATCAATTGTCACTTGGATGCAGCCCATCCCTTACTGACTTGATGTACGTAGTTGTAGCTAATGGATTAGCTTCGTTCTTCTGAGCATTTAAACAGCAAAGAAGATAAACTTTCACAGCCACTTGAAGAATTTAGTTTTGGTGAGCAAGAATAGTGTTGGCAGGACCTGTAGGAAGAGTTCTGGGTGCTCTATAGCAGTGGTTTTCAACCTCAGTCCTCAAGTACCCCAAACGGGCCATATTTTCTGGTTTTCCTACACTTTGCACAGCTGCTTTACATCAATATCAATGACATGGTATTGATGAGAGCTATTTTATCAAAGGGAAGTTCCCAAAACATGGCCCGTTGGGGGTACTTGAGGACTGAGGTTGAGAACCACTTCCCTATAGTGTCCTTTTGGAGCTCATTAGAAAGGCTTGGAAGGTGTTCTATTGCGAAACACGTCAAGTCGTGGAAATGTCTGGCTCGTAACGTAAAGATAAGTTGGAAGTTATTTATGTTTGACGTTTGTTTTCAGAAAGTGCAAGTATTGTTTTATATTTTTGTTGGTGACAGAGAAAGTGTTTTATAAATGTTTTGTCTGCAGTGATGGCTGACACCGTCAGATTTTGTTCTGGTTTCTGCAGCATTCGGAGAGATTTCCTCTAGTACTCAAAATATTAAAAGCGGGGATTGAAGGGAGGACAGGGGCGTATTGTGTCTTCAAACCTGGAGCGTGCTTGAGGAACGTGAAGGAGGTCTATACAAGTGTTTAATGTAGGCGCAATGCAAGTTCCTTGCGTGTCACTGTAATGTGCGATGTGGTGACAGTATGTCGGATGATGGATGTGATGGGGAGTGGAGCGGGGGAGGGTGATAACGATTGGCAGCCACACTGTGAATTAGGCTTGAGGTGCCTGTTTGGAAACAACTATTTTCTACTCTAGTTATAGATTTTACCATTTAAATATTGCAAAAAAAAAAAAAATTAGATAAAGTGGGGAAGAGTTAAAACCTCTTAGGTTTGAATGGCTATGCTCCTTGCTGGGGAGATGTTCCCTTATTTCTGGCCCTAACCCCCGTTATACCCAAACACCAAGTGCTGTATTCCCACTTTATTTCATTGGAATAAAACAAAAGATAATGCTCATGGCACCGCTCATAAGCAGAAAAAGCTTATTCCACAGATCTTCAAGAAAACGGGGTGCTGGCATTCCTATACTAATCCAAAAAGTAAATTGTGTGTGTGAAGAGGATCGCCACGGTCCCATCCAGCCTGTGCTGTTAGAAGCGGCCTCAGCCTAGATGTCTCTGGCAAATTACGCCCTTTGACGCGTTTCACCCCACCCACCAGGGCTCAGATATAAAGCGGAAGTGCGTCAGTTGAGGCGGTTCTGCGGAGACATCTAGACCGAGGCCACTTCTGTCTTTTTGGGGCTGGATGGGACTGTGGCGATCCTCTTTACACACATGTGGAATAAACTAATTTTTTAAGTATGCACTGACTGTAGTGCAGCCATATTGTAAACCGAGCAAACAAGCCAGCCTATCAATTCTTCATAATCGGTGGCATTGCTGAGGCATGCATTGGTTAGCTGAATATTGGCTGTTTGAAAACATTAGGTAACAGGTCCACTTTTAAAAATCAAGCTTTCATCAGGAAAAATGCTGCTGCATTGCTAGCGGGTACAACTCATGTTACTGAATAATGATTCAAGTATGTTTTTAATCTTTCCCAAAGTCATTTCTGCTGTTGGGTAGGGGTCTGGCCGGGCTGACTGATACTGAAGCCCCTCTTGTCAGGGTCTTTGGTTCTCCAGCCAGGGGAGCTGGGGGCTCTGCAGAGCCTGTAGTGTCAGTGTTGCCGCAGCTGTCCGGCTATTCTCCTGTCCCACGAGAGATCTGCGGCCTTCGTGATGCAGCAGACTTGCTGGGAGGGTCAGATGTAAACATTATTTGATACATATTCAGTGGACAGAATTTTTTTTTTTTTTTTTTTGTGGTTGATACCCGATCTGTGTTCAGTAGTAAGAAAAGTCTCATTTGATTACTGACTTAGGCTGGGTTCACATATATGTGAATTGGATGCATCTTAAATCGCATCCAATTCACATGACATGTGACCGTCTGTCAATGAAGCCGTTTCACACATGTCCAGGGCGGCCTCTGTGCAGTTTCAAAAATGGTCCTGTGCGTTTTCTGGGTCCAGTTCAGGTACAAATTCAGGCAAAAATTCCCACCTGAACTGGTGAACAGAAAGCATTAGACCCCGGACTGCAAACCATAGCCGGACATTTGTGAACCCGGCCTTACCAGTGTCTTGATTGGTAACTGAAGCTGCTGACTCACACTTGCCTTTCAGACACTGGTGTCAATTTAAAAGGGGAATATGTGGGCCACCATTGCCAATATGTAGTTTTAAAAATGCCAGCTACCTGGCTTGTCAAATTGATCTTATGGTTTTACAGTCAACATGGCTGATCTGCATAGGTTTCCCTATAAGTATTGTAGCGCTGGATCACCTTGACAGGTGAAAAGCTGGCATTTTCAGAGAGAGGTAAGCATTAAAATCCCACTTAAGATTTCCTTTAAGTGCATGTTCCCAATGCTTTAGTCGACCAAATTTATACAGTCCAGCAGGGACCGGTTGAATTTTGATCAGTATGTAGGTTCCTCCCTCGACAGAAGTTTTTTTTGTTTTTTTTTTAATTGACTTAGATTGAAGGGACATGTTGGAAAATGTTCCATCGATCAGCAACTACAGCCAACCAGCTGCAGCCACTGATCAGTGTTTTTAGACAGCGGAAGGTGCTGCTGTCAGAATAAAATATCCCAGCGGGCAAACAATGGAGGAAACTTAATTTTTCTTTCACTCAGCCCACTGGGTGGCCAGAAAAAAAATGTATGGCCAGCTTTACAACTTTCCCCAAGCCATTGTGCATGTAGATGAATCTATAGTATAGCAAAGCTCCACCAATCAGAATTTTGAGTACGCCAATCAATGTATTGCTAATATATTCCTCAGCAGCTAGGTGTCTGCTTCTGCTGTCTGTAAATATTACAGCTGTACAGACACTTCTTCATTTGGTGACTGTGTCAGAATTGCTTGGGCTGCAGTCTGATCCTGAAAATGTACCTCTGTAGGATTTTCTATTGGGTTCCATGCCTGTTGCTCAGTGGGAAGCAGTTCTGTGTCTGGGGCCTGTAATAGTGCTGCCAGCCCTGCAATGTGCTACTTGCAAATCTTTACTTCTCAATAGCCTTGTCTGCTCTGCTTGTGAAAAATAAAACTTTGCTCATTAATAGTATATAGAAGCTCTCGATATAAAGGAACCCACAGTAGTACATGGCAACGACAATCTTGGTAATGAAGGGACAGAAGGAAAGTCATTCTCATTGTCAGTTGGAATACACGCCTGATGATCTCTGCAGTAGTCAACAGAAATCACAAACCAAATTAGGTACCCCTCTGCACTTTGTGGTTCCTCCTGGCAACTACATCAATGTAACGAGAGGTCCAACAATCTGACACCAACCGAAGTGTAACATTTTGCAGGATCTTCAGCTGCAGAACCTTGTGACAAACATCCAGCAATCTCTGTAGTAAGGGCAGCTTCAGCTTGTGCTCCGTCCCCGGTGCGTTTCGTCCCAAGGGTGAGGCATGGACAGATCCTGAGCTGAGGCTGCTCTTACTACAGAGATTGCTGGATGTGTGGCACCTGGGGCATTTCTTCCTCATTTCTGCATCTTTTGAGCTGTGATGGGCTTTTCCCTAGCCCATGGGTGCTCAACCTGTGGCCCTCCAGCTGTTGCGAAACTACAGTGAAGCTTTGGAACGCTAATACTTACAAGCATGATTCCCAAAGGAAGAGACATAATGGGAGTTGTACTTCTGCCACAGGTTGAGCACCCATGCCCTAGTCTGCACCCTAAGCGGGAGTCATTGGATTTGGATATACAGGAGCCTGACGTGGCACCCCTAATCCTTTTTTTTTTTTTTTTTTTTGTTTGTGGGCAGCAGTCCCTTCACACGAAACCGTTGCACTGAGTCCTGTAGCCTGGACACCTCACTATCCTCCAGAGAGCAGTCTGCAAATTTGTTACGATAAAATAGTTCTATTTGTACATATACTTTACAGTCACATTTGTGCATTGCTATTTTTGTTTTAATGGGGTGAGCAAGAGTCCATTTTAAACCCTGTCATTTGTTAGTGTGTATATGATCATAATGTATGTAGAATTTTAATTTTTTTTTTCTTTTTTTTTTTTATTCTATGGTGGTTCATGTTCCTCCGCAGCAAATGACGCACCTTGGGACCCCAGTGGTATGATGGTGCATTTTTAGGTTCCATCTTAAACATCAACTTGTCTGTTTTAAACGCCAGATAATTTAAAAAAAAAAAAAAAAAAAAAACCTGTATAGTATTCAGAACACACTTTGTACATATTTCTTAAGTCAGAGATAGTGAGTTTTGTGTCCTTGTGTTTTTGATCTTAAAAAAGCCAGATGTTTATTTTTTTGTTTTTTTTTCTTCTTGTGGATTGAGTGTAACATTTTTGGAGTTGAGTGACCCTTGTAAGTTTTTGCTAATATTTTAGAATCTCACCGGATGTTAAGTCCTGCATTGTTTCAGTTCCTGTGTAATATATATAAATATATATGTTGTAGAGGATTTGTACAGCCTGCCTCAGTATTCCAAACCCCCCCCCTCCCCCAAGCACATCTGATTTCTCACGTGAGTGGGGGATCAGTGTGAAAAGCTGCTGATATTTAGCAGGAGTGGGACAACCAGCAAAAGGAAGCACAGTCCTCGGCATGTCCATGTCACATTGTGGCAAGGATTGCTGGGGCTTGTAGTTCTCTGCAGCAGGTTGCTTATTCCTGTTTTAGAGTCCTCTGCAGCCTGTGGGTGTTGCAGCTTATAATGAGAACCGTTTTTTTCTCTGTATCCTGTAAATACAAATCCCAGCTCTTGGTTCTAAGACTGTTTTTAACACTACACTGGTGAAAAAGTGCCGCATTTAGCATGGCTCTGCTGGTGACAACGTGTCGGCTCCACTATCAAGCTTGCCCGCTCTTCAAATTAACGCATCATGTGAAATTGTGGCACTTGTGTTTCAAAACAGGCATGATCATTAAAGATAGGAAAATGCAAGTTTTTCATCAGCCTGGTGCACAATTTCTTAATTTTTTATACAATTTTCATATAGACCCCCTAGGCTGTGGTGCTAGAGCTGTCATTAGTCTTTGAGGATAATATCCGTCAGTAAAGACTGATACTACTTAAAATACCCCAAAAAGATCTAGAATGTTTAACAGCAGCTTGTGTAGCTCTGCACCATTCAGAACCACACTGGCCTAAACATGGTTGACGCAGAACCTCTGTTTTTATCCGCTTAGGCCACTCTGTACATCTCCTAGGGGGGCGCTCGCTGGACAGCCCAGTAAAATATGCAAGGAATGCCCAATCTCAGAAAAGACAGGGATACCAGAGAGACATAAATCTTCTGTCTGGATGTATATGACTTTGTCATTCTTAAATAACCTTTTCTTTTTTTATTATTTTATGATGCCTTTTAGCTGTCCTGTTTTGCTGCTACTTCAGCCCACACAGGCACGGTAGTATAGTTTGCTGCCTTATGCTGCTGTGACCTCTGCTGGCTGATTGGGAGTATTACAAGCAGCTTAGGGCTTTAAAACTACATTGATGATCTTGTCTCTCACTACAACATATAGTATGGATGCTTATGATTTTTTTATTTCCTTTCTTTTCCTACTTGTGGTGATATTCCCAAGTCCTGGATTTTTTTTGCCTACTCCCCTTGCAGCTCACACTTTTTTTGGTCACGTTTATTTTCTCCCGCCGGATGCGTGCGACTCGCTAGGTTCCTGTGGATGTAGCTGATCATTTTTATTTTGTAAATATAACTACTTAACTTTACATAAACTATATCGTAATAAACTATTTTTGCACCACCCTTTAACTTGCTGTCTCTTGAGTTTTCTTGCTGTCTGGTGAATGAATGGAGAGAAAAGAGAATGGATATTATAAGGAGAAATGCGTCTGTTGGAGGCAAAATCCCGCCTTCATTTTCCATTGCTTGTTTGAAAATTTAAGGCTGACGAGTTGGCAAGGGCAAAAGACCCTTTAATGTGGTTGTAAACCCTTACATATACCCAATGTAGTGACTGGCCTGATGAAACAAATACTCCTATATACATTGTACCTGTTTATCTGCAGTCTTCTCTACATCCATCCAAAGTGCAGAATGTATTTATTTCAGGTACTTATTTAGAGCTGTCAATTTACGCAGCACTTCACATATACAGGTGCACCTCATAAAATTAGAATATCAAAAAGTTTATTTCAGTAATTCAAAAAGTGAAACTCCTATATTATATAGATTCATTATACACCGAATGATCTATTTCAAGCATTTCTTTCTTTTAATTTTGATGATTATGGCTTACAGCTAGTGAAAACCCAAAATTTCTCAGAAAAATTGAATGTTACGTAAGACCAATAAAAAAAAAAAAAAAGGATTTTTAAAAGAGAAGTATGTTATTTTTTTTATTCATACTTACCTAGGTGGATGCAGCATCTGTCCCCCGGCGCCTCTACATTGTGAACCGAGGGATCAAACACTACTGATCACTCGGTTCTCACAGCTCCCCAAGCTCTCTGCTCTGCCCCCCCCCCCCCCCCCCCC
>BLSH010387658.1:687812-710369 GCA_018402905.1 Glandirana rugosa | reverse complement strand
CTTACCGGTAACTCTGTTTCTGGGAGTCGTCCAGGACAGCAGGGATTCCCTCCCTATATGCTGTTATAACTTTGGACGAGTGTGTTTGTTTCTTTCAGAAACCGTTCCGGAGTTCTCGGTTAAAGACTGAGGAGAGGAAGGGGAGGCGCCCTTTTAAAGACTTAATCCTTGTGTTTCCTGCCTTCGGAGGAGGAGCTGTATCTCTAGTGCTGTCCTGGACGGCTCCCAGAAACAGAGTTACCGGTAAGTCTAACTCTGGTTTTTTCCCACAAATAGAGCTTTCTTTTGGTGGTATTTGATCACTTCAGCAGTTTTTATTTTTTGCACTATAAATAAAAAGACCGTCAATTTTGAAAAAAAAAAAAAACAATATTTTCTAGTTTTTGTTATAATATCCCAAAAAAATATATATAAAAAAACAAATTTCTTCCCCAGTTTAGGCCAATATATATTATTCTATATATTTTTGGTAAAAATTTTGCAATAAGCGTATATTGATTGGTTTGCGCAAAAGTTATAGCGTCTACAAAATGGGGAATAGATTAATGGCATTTTAATTATTTTTTTTTACTAGTAATGTCGATCAGCGATTTTTAGCGGGACTGCGACATTGCAGCGGACATATCGGACACCTAACTGACATTTTTTACACTTTTTTTGGGAACCAGTGACTTTATTACAGTAATCAATGCTAAAAATATGCACTGTTATTGTACTAATGGCACTGGCAGGGAAGGGGGGTGATCAAGGGGTTAAATGTGTTCCCTGCAGGTGTCTTTTCTAACTGTTTGGGGGATGGGCTTCCTGGGGAAACACACATATCCGTCTTCCTGCATAGCACAAAGACAGGATCTGTGTGATCTGCTTTGTTTACACAGGCAGATCCCCGTTCTGTCACTGCAGGAAACGATCGCGGGTGGCTGTCGGACATTAAGTCCGCCGGATCTGCTGATTGGCTCCCCCGCTGGCCAGTGGGCGCGCGCCCACACAATAGTGTTCCCGAGCCGACAATGACAGCGATTCGTGGGAACGAGCCGACCTGCTGCAGTATGACGGCAACAACTGGTCAGCAAGTGGTTAATAAAGAAATGTTGGCTTACGGAAAAGTATGTCCATGTACAGTATAGTGTGCACTCAATACTTGGTCGGGGCTTTGATAGTGGTTGCTTTGATAGTGGCCTTCAGCTCATCTGCATTGTTGGGTCTGGTGTCTCTAATCTTCCTCCTGACAATACCCCATAGATTCTCTGGGGTTTAGGTCAGGCGAGTTTGCTGGCCAATCAAGCACAGTAATACCATGATCATTAAACCAGGAATTGGTACTTTTGGCAGTGTGGGCAGATGCCCTGCTGGAAAATGAAATCCGCATCTCCATAAATCTGGTCAGTAGAGGGAAGCATGAAGTGCTCTAGAATTTGCTGGTAGAGGGATGCACTGACTTTGGACTTGATAAAACACCATGTACCAACACCGGCAGAAGACATGGCTCCCCAAATCATCACTCACTGTGGAAAGTTCACACTGGACCTCATGCAGCTTGGATTCTGTGCCTCTCCACTCTTCCTCCAGACTCTGGGACCTGGATTTCCAAATGAAATGCAACATTTTCCACAGTTAGTGATGATTTTTGGAGCCATGTCATCTGCTGGTGTTGGTCCACTGTGTTTTATCAAGTCCAAAGTCATCTATATAAAATAGTTTCAATTTTTAAATTGGATTATTAAAATAAATGAACTTTTCTCTTACGTTCACTGACAGACGCAGCCCTTCTTATAACACGTGGGGTTTATGCTCATCCTACTAGGAGTAGACTAGGCAAAGAAAAAAACAAAAGTATAGGCTGGCCCCTTCCAGGAGGCCATCCTCACCTTAGCATATAACCCCCTGCTGGACAATGGCATATCAGTTTTATTTGCCTAGTGCAAGGAGTTAGACCTGGTTCCCTATGGGATCTGCTTTCTTCTGATGTTTTTTACCTGATGAAGACTGCTATCAAGAAGCCGGCTGGTGGCATAGAGGATACCTAGACATCCAAAACTTTCCCCAGTCCGGCCAATGTCTGTGCAAGCTACCCTTAGCCTTGGTTGGGTCACACCGCATAGTGCCCATTCCGTGCGGGCGGCCAGTGGCTAATCCCACTTGTGCCCAGTAACTGGTTTGTTCCTGTCAAGTGGCCTGGCCAGCAGCATCCCTCTGCGTGGGGAGGAAAGTCTGCTCCGGGCGGCTACCCGCTGCGCCTGTCAGATCGGTGAGTGGACCCCTCTTCCGTCCCAGGGGCGCAGAGAGTGGGCAGCTTCTGAGGTAGCCGGCTGGTGGGGGCTTATTTGTGGGGACGCCATCTGGTGAGAGGGTTTTGTTGGGTACAGTTGTGTAGTTTGCCCACCCCTCTTGATTGGCACAGCTTTGGGACATCCCCACGTGTCATAAGAAGGGCTGCGTCTGTCAGTGAAAGTAAGAGAAAAAGGGATTTTATTATAACTTACCGTAAAATCCTTTTCTCTGAGTTCACTGACAGACGCAGCATCCATCCCTCTGTGTTGAGTTTGTATGACTTGTTACGAACTGATATGCTATTGTCCAGCAGGGGGTTATATGCCAAGGTGAGGATGGCCTCCTTGGAGCGGCCAGCCTATACTTTTGTTTTTTTCTTTGCCTAGTCTACTCCTAGTAGGATGAGCATAAACCCCACGTGCCATAAGAAGGGCTGCGTCTGTCAGTGAACTCAGAGAAAAGGATTTTACGGTACGTTATAATAAAATCCCTTTTTTGAAGATATGTTAATTTTATCAGATGCACCTGTATATTGCATATTCACATCCGTCCCTGCCCTCAAGGAGCTTACAATCTAAGGTCCCTAACTCACATTCATACATACATGTACTAGGGCCAATTTTGACATGATCTAATTAACCTACCAGCATGTCTTTGGAGTAAAGGAGACCGGAGTACCCAGAGGAAACCCACGCAGGCACAGGGAGAACATGCAAACTTCAGGCAGGTAGTGTTGTGGTTGGGATTCAGAAAAGGGTGTGTGGGGGATACACCAATCAGCTGTAACTTGATGACCACACACCTAATACTGAACCACCAAAAACAACCCTGACTCTTTCAGGCATGGACTCCACTAGACCTCAGACGGCATGCTGTGGTAACTGGCAGCAGCAGATCCTTTAAGTCCTGTAAGTTGTGAGGTGGAGCCTCCATGGATTGGACTTGTTTTTCCCCAGCACATTCCACAGGTGCTTGACAGATTGAGATCTGGAGAATGTGGAGGCCAAGTGAACACTTCAAACATATTGTATCCTTCAAACTACTTTTGCAGTGTGGCAGGGAGCATTAGCCTGCAGAAAAGACCCCTGCCATCAGGGAATACCGTTTCCATGAAGGGGTGTACTTAGCCAGCAACAGTGTTTAGGTAGGTGGTACGTGTGAAAGTAACATCCACATGAAATAGCAGGACACAAGCTTTGCCAGCATCATGCTGGCTTGTCTTCCTCCCACACTGTGTCCTGTTTCCATCTCTTCTCCAGATAAGCGATGCACCCATCCCCAGCTATCTATCCACGTGATGTAAAAGAAAACCACACAGATTACAATCTGATCATACAAGTCCTTTAACTCTACCAACAAACATGTACTCTAAGTGTCTGCCTGACTGGATATTTTAAGAAGGACATTATATTAGATAGCTTTGGTAAAGTGGTTGTGAACCTCAGTCATGAAATCTGAGCAAAGCACATAAATCTGTAGTGTTTACCCATCTCTCTCTCTCTCTCTCTCTCCAAAGCTCTAAGTGTGTCTCTCTCTGGTGCTTCCTTCCTCTATTATCAGCATGAGTCACTCCTGACAAGTTTTCCCAACACGTGAGATAAATTTGTGATTGGTGGGTGCTCAGAACGCAGCTCTGTATACTTCCTTTGTTCCTGTGCAGTGTGTGGAGGGGGATGTGTCCCTTTCCTCCAATCAACTCTCACTCACTGTAACTCTCTGCCCCTCCTCTCTGCTCTTCACAGATGCAGAATGATTTTATTACAATTCTGCACTTTTGAATGTATGTAAAGAGATGGCTGCAGATAAACAAGTAAAACTTATGTAGGAGGATTTGTTTCATAATCTGTGCATCACCTGAGGCTATTTACTTCACTGGGTACAGTGCCTTGAAAAAATATTCATACCCCTTACATTTTCCACATTTTGTCACGTTACAACCAAAAAGGTAGATGTATTTTATGTGATAGACCAACACAAAGTGGCAGATAATTGTGAAGTGGAAGGAAAATGATTTTCAAATTTTTTTTTTAACAAATATCTGAAAAGTGTGCCGTGCATTTGTATTCAACCCCCCTTTGCTCTGATACCCCTAACTAAAATCTAGTACCTTCAGAAGTCACCTAATTAGTAAATAGAGTCCACCTGTGCGTAATTTAATCTACGTATAAATACAGCTGTTCTGTGAAGCCCTTAGAGGTTTGTTAGAGGACCTTAGTGAACAAACAGCATCATGGAGGCCAGGGAACACACCAGACAGGTCAGGGATAAAGTTGTGGAGAAGTTTGAAGCAGGGTTAGGCTATAAAAAATTATCCCAAGCTTTGAACATCTCACGGCGCACTGTTCAATCCATCATCCGAAAATGAAGAGTATGGCACAACTACAAACCTACCAAGACATGGCCGTCCACCTAAACTGACAGACCCCGGCAAGGGGAGCATTGATCATAGAAGCAGCCAAGTGGCCCATGGTAGCTCTGGAGGAGCTGCAGAGATCCACATCTCAGGTGGGAAAATCTGTCCACAGGACAACTACTGGTTGTGCTCTCCACAAATCTGCCCTTTATGGAAGAGCGGCAAGAAGAAAGCTATAAGAAGTCCGTTTGCAGTTGTGAGAAGCCATGGTGGGGGACACAGTAGACGAGGAAGAAGGTGCTATGGTCAGATGAGACCAAAATTGAACTTTTTGGCCTAAAAGCAAAACACTATGTGTGGCTGAAAACTAACACTGCACATCGCCCTGAACACACCATCCCCACCGTGAAACACAGTGGTGGTAGCATCATGTTGTGGGGATGCTTTTCTTCAGCAGAGACAGGGAAGCAGGTTAGAGTTGATGGGAAGATGGATGGAGTAAAATACCGGGCAATCTTAGAAGAAAACCTGTTAGAGTCTGCAAAAGACTTGAGACTGCGGTGGAGGTTCACCTTCCAGCAGGACTTGGTTTAGAGCAGGGGTAGGCAACCTGCAGCCCTCCAGCTTGCAAGTCCCATCATGCCACTGGGAGTAATTGTACCCGTCAGCCTTGCAATGCCTCATGGGAAATGTAGTTCTACAACAGCTGGAGGGCCACAGGTTGCCTACCCCTGGTTTAGAGGAAAGCACATTCAGGTGTTAGAATGGCCCAGGCAAAGTCCACACCTAAATCCAATTGAGAATCTGTGGCAAGACTTTAAAATTGCTGCTCACAGACGCTCTCCGTCCAATCTGACAGAGCTTGAGCTATTTTGCAAAGAAGAATGGGCAACCATTTCTCTCTCTAGATGTGCACTTTCATTCCACCTCACAATTATGTGCCACTTTGTGTTGGTCTGTCACATAAAATCCCAATAAAATACATTTACGTTTTTTTGTTTTAACATGACAAAATGTGGAAAATTTCAAGGCACTGTATATGTAAGGGTTTACAATCACTTTAAAGCACATGTAAACCCTCACATATACCCAGAGAAGTGAACAGCCTCAGATAAAACAAATCTCCCTACGTAACTTTTACATGTATACCTGCTGTCTTACGCTTTATATATCCTTTGGAAGGTGCACATTGTGTTACAGATTTTCTCTTCCTGTTCAGCATTAGGAGTGGATTATTGGCATACAGCCAAGACAGCGGATTGGAGGAAAGGTACACACTTCCACTCCACATTGGCAAAGGAAGGAATGTGAAGAGCTCTGCTGTGACAAGTCAAGCTATCTGCTAATCTATTTATAGCAACCTCCAACATTATCTCAGTTGACAGAGAACTTGTCAGAAGTTATCAGGCTGATAACAGAGCTACGGAACAGAAGTAATATACAGAACTCAGTGCTTTGGAGATAGATGAGAAAACACGAATATATATATATATATATATATATATATATATATATATATATAATATATGTGTGTGCCCAGGTCAAATTTCATGAATCAAGTTTACATCCACTTTAAGGTTGATTGTACAGTCATGTAACATGTATGGTGAGCCACTAACTTTTCCAAAATAAATCAGCAGTGAGTTATCTTTTATAAACTATGGACCAATTAATGACTGATCGTTACATAAGAATGAAAATGATGCCTTAAGATTGTTCCTCTGCAAATGAACAGGAAGGGTAAGGATTCTCACATAAATCTCTTGATCTAACAGGTTGGTATGCCTGAAGAGTCCACAACAATCATTTCACACCATTTAAAAATCACCAGGGCTTATTTCCCTCTGATCCATATACAAGTATTGTAGCCAACTTCTAACTTGCTATAACATCTTTTTCATGCATAGCTGGACACAGAAGTCTTTAAACTTTGGTTTATATTGCCACCTACGTATGGGTAAGTAGATTTTACATGACTTTGGTAAAGACCTCAGCCGAAAGAGAGGGCCCAACCATACCCAACAGAGCCAAAGACAACTCTAAGGCAAGAACAGTCTGAGTTTAAAGAACAATATGATTGCAGGCAAAAGCACAAGGAGCACTACAAGCAACCCAAGAATCATTAGAATGTGAGCTAGGACACCCAGAACAGTGGGACTGCCTGCTCCATATCTAGAATCGGACATGTTGCAGCTGCAGGGAGGTAAGGCAATGTATAGGCTCAGGGCAAGGCTCCAGGTGCTCGCAAACCCAGACAGTTGGTAGCAGGTGAGGATCGGTTGGCTGGAGGTGACCAAAGTTCTTATAAGCAGACAGCAGGAACAGTTCTGAGACAGAAGTAGCAGCAGAGGAGGGGGATTCTCTCATAATGCTGCATCGCAGGAAAGAGGGCAAAGCGTGACACTTCACCCAGCGGGTAATGTCAGCACTCAGTCCCACAGTTTTAGCCCCCTTCCATGGCAGGAATAAAGGTGCGCAGTAACCCAAGCAATTGAGGCAACTCCCAATGCTCAACCTGACCAGCCCCAATCTTCAGAGACGAGGTAATGCCAACTTCTCTACATCTGGGTAAGCTCGGCAGTGAACTTTTCCTAGAACAGAGTCTGGAAAGTAACCTTACGAGAAGCCCAGCGTGCTAGGGTCACTTCCAGGTTATCATCACATGTCCAGTCTAGCGGGATCTGGTTCCAGTACTCCAAAAGCCAGACAGAGAATGACAAAATTATGAAGGATAAGATTCTTTACTCACCATAAAATTATTTTCCTTAGTGCATTGCTGGACACAGGAATCTTTAAATGTATGTTTATATTGCCACCTGCCTACACAAAAGGACTGAACACTGACAAAAAAAACACACACACAACTGTGAGCCAGCTCAGAATAACCCCTTCTACTACCAGCATATAGCAAAACACTAACTAAAGCATGACCATCAACACCTGGGGTAAGACCTGTGTCTCTTAATGCACTCCAAGAGAATTTTATGGGGAGTACAAAAATCGCATTTATTTTCTAGTCCACTTAGGGTCAAAAAGTCTTTAACCTTTTGGAACATCCAAAAGCAGCCCAATTTGGGAAAACACTAAATGGGCAAAGGAAAACTGAGAACTAGGGACTTCTCAAAGAATCACCTGAAAGGACTTTATGCTTAAAGCTGGCATTGAATGAGGTGCCAAATTCTACCTAGTAGAAATTAGAGAACATGTGAACAGAAGACCACGTGGCAGCTTTGCAAATCAGGGAAACTGTTGCAAAAACAAGAATCACTCAGATCTAGTAGAGTGCACCTGGACAGGATATGGTCCTTTAGATCAGTGGTTCTCAACCTTGTCCTCAAGTACCCCCAACAGGCCATGTTTGCAGGTTTTCCTTTATCTTGCACAGGAGCTTTAAATCAGTCACTGGCTTGGTATTTTGGACAGCTATTTTATCTAAGAGAAATTCCCCAAAACATGGCCTGTTGGGGGTACTCGAGAACAGGGTTGAAAACCACTGCTTTAGATTATAAGCTTGGATAAATGATCTGCCTGAGCCACTTACAGATGGTGGAATGCGAAGCTAGCACATCCCCTACATGTTCCATCCAGCATTGCTAAAACAGTGTGCATTACTGAAAGAACAGCCTGAACCATATCTAGACAAAGGGAAATTTACTTTTTGGTGAACTGGAGCCAGAGGGATGGAAGAACATTCTCCTAGTTGAGGCGAAAGGCAAAAACATCAGGTATGTCTAATGGGTTCAAACAGCAGTTTCTGAAGCACAGAAAACCAGAGCCAGCAAATAACTGGGTAAGAACTGTAGATCTTGCATGACATTGGTAAAGACCTCAGCCGAAAGAGAGGGCCTAACCACACCCAACAGAGCCAAAGACAACTCCAAGGATAGAACAAACTCATTTTAAAGAATAATATGATTGCAGGCAATAGCACAAGGAGCACTACAAGTAGCCCAAGAACCGTTAGAACGTTAGCTAGGACACCCAGTACAGCAGGACTGTCCACTCCATATCTAGAATCAGACATGTTGCAGCTGCAGGGAGGTAAGGCAATGCATAGGCTCGGGGCAAGGTTTCAGGTACTCGCAAACCCAGACAGCAGGTAGCAGGTGAGGATCAGATGGCTGGAGGTGACCAAAGTTCCTATAAGCGGACAGCAGGAACAGTTCCAAGACGGAAGTAGTAGCAAAGCAGGGGGGTGCTCCCATAATGCTGCATGGACAGGAAAGAGGGTAAAGCGTGCCACTTTACCCAACCACTAATTTCAGCACTCAGTCCCACAGTGTTAACCCCTTCCATGGCAAAACTGACAGGAAAGGGGAATAAAGGTGCCCAGTAACCCAAGCAATTGAGGTAAGTCCCAATGCTCGACCTGACCATCCCCAGTCTGCCCACGAGGCAATGCCAACTTCTCTGGACCTGGGTAAACTCCGCAGCTAACTTTTCCCAGAACAGAGTATGGAAAGCAACCCTACAAAGAGCCCAGTGCACTAGGGTCACTTCCAGGTTGTCATTGCATGTCCTATCTAGCGGGGTCTGGATCCAGTACTCCAAAAGGCAGACAGAGGACCAATTTAAGAGCCAAACTCCAGCAATGATTTAGAAGGGAGTTTTGATTGATGGAATTAAAAAAAAAAAGTTAGTTTTAACACATTAGAGCTGTAGAAAAGATGTCCAATCTCCTAAGACTCCAGCACAAAACTGGGGCATGCTGGTAGCAGAAGGGGTTATCCTGGGCTAGACTACAGCTTGTATGTCAGTGTCGGATCCTCCTATAGGTGGCAGTATAACTCCAAGGTTAGAGTGTTCCTGTGCTCCTCACTGAACAAGGAAAAAAAAAGCGCTTTGTAAAACCCCTACAGAAAATTAAATGTTTCCTATATGAACATGGTACTTATGTAACAGTCAGAGGAACAGGTACATTATAATTTTGCAGACTTTTTATTTTTTAAAAATGCAAGTGTTTTTAAAGTCAACCCTGTTAAGATGGGGGGTGATTGGAACTGCTGTTACTGACTTTTTCGAAAGATGCTCGTTCTCTGGCTGTTGTGTTAATTTTGCAGTTTCAACTCCTATGTACTGTTCTGTACAACATGATAAGTCAGAAGTCATAATGCAGACTTGTTCTGAGTAACACTAGCTATGCATGACATCAACTGCAGGAGCAACCCAAAAAGATCAGTAATGGCCTTTTAACCACTTCAGCCCCGGAAGGATTTCACACTTTAGGACCGGAGCCCTATTTGCGATTCGGCACTGCGTCGCTTTAACTGACAAATTGCGCGGTCATGCGACGTTGTACCCAAACGAAATTTGTGTCCTTTTTTTTCCCACAAATAGAGCTTCCTTTTGGTGGTATTTGATCACAGATGCGTCATTTCTGATCGCCGCTATAAACAAAAGAAGAGCGACAATTTTGCAAAAAAAACCCAAATTTCTTACTTTTTGCTAAAATGCAAATCCAAAAAAAATATAAAAAAAATTTTTTTTTTCATCGGTTTTGGCCGATTTATATTCTTCCTCATATTTGTGATAAAAAAAAAAATTGCAATCGGCGTTTATTGATTGGTTTGCGCAAAAGTTGTTGCGTTTACGGATGATGAGAATTCATTTCTGGGTTTTTATTTTTTTTTTTATTTTTTACTAGTAATGGCGGCGATCTGCAATTTTTAGCGGTACTGCAATATTTCAGCAGACATGTCGGAACATTTTGACACTTTTGGGACCATTGGCATTTATACAGCGATCAGTGCTATAAAAATGCACTGATTACTGTGTAAATGCCATTGGCAGTGAAGGGGTTAACCTGCAGGGGGCGCTCTAAGGGTTAACTGTGTTCCCTGGGCGTGTTCTAACTGTGGGGGGACTGCCCTAGCTGGGGAAGGGAAGCGATCACAGCTTCTGTGTAAAGGAAGGCTGTGATCACAGCCCTTCCCCCCTCTCAGAACGGAGGTCTGTGTTTACTTACACGGACCTCCGTTCTTTCACTCCGGGGGGGGCATCGTGGGTGGCCGGCGGAGATCGACTCCTCCGGCGGCGCGCGCTCACTGGGCGCGATCTCTGTCGCCGTCAAATGCCGATCAGCCGTCGGCAAGTGGTTAAAGTGCGCTGTTATAAGACAGTGAAAAAAGTAGCCATTTGCATATGCACCTCAGGTGCCTTTATCTCTACTAATTGTTTTGAATTGTAGTTTTCACATAAAGTAACTCCTGTATACAGTTGTGCTCATAAGTTTACATACCCTGACAGAATTTATCATTTCTTGGCCATTTTTCAGAGAATATGAATGAAAGCACAAAAATATTTCTTTCACTCGTGGTTAGTGTTTGGCTGAAGTAATTTATTATCAATCAACTGTGTTTACTCTTTTTAAATCATAATGACAACAGAAACTACCCAAATGACGCTGATCAAAAGTTTACATACCCCAGTTCTTAACACTGTGTATTGCCCCCTTTAACATCAATGACAGCTTGAAGTCTTTTGTGGTATTTGTGGATGAGGCTCTTTAACTTCTCAGATGGTAAAGCTGCCCATTCCTCTTGGCAAAAACCCTCCAGTTCCTGGAAATTCTTGGGCTGTCTTGCATGAACTGCACATTTGAGATCTCCCCAGAGTGGCTCAATGATATTGAGGTCAGGAGACTGAGATGGCCACTCCAGAACTTTCACTTAATTCTGCTGTAGCCAATGATAGGTCGACTTGGCCTTGTATTTCGGATCTTTGCCATGTTGGAATGTCCAAGTTTATCCCATACGCAGCTTCCTGGCTGACTAATGCAAATGTTCCTCCAGTATTTTTTGATAACATACAGCTTTCATCTTGCCATCAATTTTGACCAAATTTCCTGTGCCTTTGTAGCTCACACATCCTTAAAACATCAGCGATCCACCTCCGTGTTTCACAGTAGGAATGGTGTACCTTTCATAATAGGCCTTGTTGGCTCCTCTCCAAATGTAGCGTTTATGGTTGTGGCCAAAAAGCTTAATTTTGGTCTCATTATTCCAAATGACTTTGTGCCAGAAGGTTTGAGGCTTGTCTCTGTGCTGTTTGGCGTATTGTAAGCGGGATACTTTGTGGCATTTGCATAGTAATGGCTTTCTTCTGGCGACTCAACCATGCCGCCAATCTTTCTCCAAGTGCCTCCTTGTTGTGCATCTTGAAACAGCCACACCACCTTTTCAGAGTCCTGTATTTCACCTGAAGTTATTTGTGTCTTTCTTTGCATCCCGAACAATTTTCCTGGCAGTTGTGGCTGAAATTTTAGTTCTACCTGACCATGGTTTGGTTTCCACTTCTTGATTAGAGTTTGAACACTGCTTATTGGCATTCTCAATTCCTTGGATATCTTTTTATATCCCTTTCCTGTTTTATACAGTTCAACTACCTTTTCCCGTAGATCCTTTGACAATTCTTTTGCTTTCCCCATGACTCAGAATTCGGAAATGTCAGTGCAGCACTGGATGAAAGATGCAAGGGTCTGTCAGAAGTCCAAATACGCATTGACCTTTTATACACACACACTAATTACAAGCAAACAGATCACAAGTGAGGATAGTTACCTATTAACCACTTCCTTACTGGGCACTTAAACCCCCCTCCTGCCCGGACCAATTTTCAGCGCTGTCACTCCTTGAATGACAATTGCGCGGTCATGCGGTGTTGTACCCAAACAAACTTGGCGTCCTTTTTTTCCCACAAATAGAGCTTTCTTTTGGTGGTATTTGATCGCCTCTGCGTTTTTATTTTTTGCGCTATAAACAAAAAAGAAGCGACAATTTTGAAAAAAGAACCATATTTTTTACTTTTTGCTATAATAAATATCCAAAAATAAAAAAAACAAATTTATTCATCAGTTTAGACCGATATATATTCTTCTACATATTTTTGGTAAAAAAAAATCGAAATCGGCGTATATTGATTGGGTTGCGTAAAAATTATAGCGTTTACAAACTATGGACATTGGTTTATGGCGTTTTTTTTATTTTTATTACTAGTAATGGCGGCGATCTACGATTTTTATCGGGACTGCGATATTGCGGCGGATATGTCGGACGTTTTTGACACTTTTTTGGGACCAATGACATTTATACAGCAATCAGAAATTTAAATGTCCACTGATTACTGCAGGGGTGTCAAACTGGCGGCCCTCCAGCTGTTGTGAAACTACAAGTCCCATCATGCCTCTGCCTGTGGGAGCCATGCTTGTACCTGTCAGCCTTGCAATGCCTCATGGGACATGTAGTTTTGCAACAGCTGGAGGGCCGCCAGTTTGACACCTGTGGATTACTGTATAAATGTCATTGGCAGTGAAGGGGTTAACCTGCAGGGGGCAGTGAAGGAGTTAACTATGTTCCCTGGGTGTGTTTTAACTGTGGGGGGCGGGGTTGGCAGGGGAATGACAGATCTAACTGATCCCAGTGACAGGCATCAGTAGATCTGTCATGCCCCCCCTCACAGAACGGGGAACCGACGTGTTTACAACGACACGGCGGTTCCCCGTTCCCGCTCTCTGGAAGGAGATCTCGGGTCTCCGGCGGACATCGGGTCCGCCCGACCCGCGGGCACGCTCCCGCAGCGTGCGGCGGCACGTGTGCGCGCCCAGCACGAGCCCAATGGGAGGACGTCTATAGACATCCTCCCAGCATTTTAGCGCCGCGCTGTAGCCGTCATTTGGCTATGGCGGCGGCGCAAGGAGGTTAATAGCCATTCAAACCCCTTTGTATCAACTTGTGTGCATGTTATCAGGCCAAAATCACCAGGGTCTGTACATTTTATCAGGGTCATTTGGGTAGTTTCTGTTGTCATCATGATTTAAAAAGAGTAAACAAAGTTGAATGATAATAAATGGGTGATGAATTGAGTGAAAGAATTGTTTTTGTTATTCTCTGAAAAATGACCAAGAAATCATAAATTGTGCCAGGGTATGTAAACTTATGAGCACAACTGTGTATTTTTCATCATATTCCCAGTTTGAATTGCACAGATTTACTTTAACTTGTCTAGCAGGATGTGTTTATGAACATCCTGGGAGTCAAGGGGGGCAAAGCGCAACCATAAGCTTAGTAGCTTTTTTTTTTTTTTTTAACAGACAATGGACATGCTAATCATTGTACCACTCTCCAGCCCTTTGCCAACAAACTGCCTCCTTCTACAGCCAGATATTTGCACCTGCTGCCATTTTTCTGCAAGAAAACAGGAACTAGGGTGCAGAAAAATGGCAGCAGGTGCAAATATCTGGCTGTAGAAGGAGGCAGTTTGTTGGCAAAGGGCTGGAGAGTGGTACAACGATTAGCATGTCACACCGCCAGGGAGGTGTGTGATTGGCCCTAAATTTATTCTGCAGCAGGACAATGACCCCAAACATCCAGCCAATGTCCTTAAGAACTATCTTCAGTGTAAAGAAGAAAAAGGAGTCCTGGAAGTGATGGTTTGGCTTCCACAGCGCCCTGATCTTATAAAATCTGTCTGGAATTACATGAGGAGACAGAAGGGTTTGAGGCAGCCTACATCCACAGAAGAGCTCTGGTTAGTTCTCTAAGATATTTGGAACAACCTACCTGCTAATGTCCTTCAAAAACTGTGTGCAAGTGTATCCAAAAGAATTCATGCAAAGGGTGGTCGAACCGAATATTGATTCAATTTGGATTTTTTTTTGTTCATTTACTTTTCATTTTGTTAATTGATATAAATTAACACTAATATTTCTGAAAGCATACTTCATTTACAGCATTTTTTTCACACCTGCCCAAAACATTGCACAGTAATATACATGTAAATCTTACTTCTATTTTACACCATCTTATCTCTAGACCCTTCCTACATTCCTAGCAAGGCATCACATTTCCATCATTGCCTCCCTTTCATCCTAATCTTTCTAATGATGATCTTCATAAACTGAATGTGAGGGGGTACTTGCTTCAGAACCTGCAAATGACTAACCTAGGAGATGAGATGCATATTTTAGTTCAGTTCCAGGGTAGGAATAAAGGTCCTAAAGGCATCTAAGAACTTTAGAACCAGAGGATTACCCAGGCCATCTGTTGGAGTTATACACTCAATGTTCACTTTATTAGGTACACCATGCTCATACCAGGTTGGATCCCCTTTTTCCTCAGAACTGCCTTAATTCTTTGTTGCATACATTTTAACAAGGTGTTGGAAACATTTCCCAGAGATTTTGGTCCATAGTGACATGATAGCATCACGCAGCTGTTGCAGATTTTTCGGCTGCACATCCATGATGTGCATCTCCCGTTCCACCACATCCCAAAGGTGCTCTATTGGATGAGATGTGGGGAGTGTGGAGGCCATTGGAGTACAGTGACCTCATTGTCCAGTGGTGAGATGATTGGAGTTTTGTGACATGGTGCATTATCCTGCTGGAAGGAGCCATCAAGATGGGGACACTGTAGTCATAAAGGGATGGACATGGTCAGCAACAATACTCAGGTAGGCGGTGGCGTTTAAAACGATGCTCAATTGGTACTAAGGTGCCCAAAGCGTGCCAATAAAATATCCCCCACACCACCAGCCTGAACCGGTGATACAAGGCAGGATGGATCCATGTTTTCATGTTGTTTACACCAAATTCCGACCCCACCATCTGAATGTCATAGCTGAAATCGAGACTCATCAGACCAGGCAATATTTTTCCAATCTTCTATTGTCCAAGTTTGGTGATCCTGTGCCAATTGTAGGGTCAGTTTCCTGTTCTTAGCTGACAGGAGTGACACCCGGTGTGGTCTTCTGCTGTTGTAGCCCATCTGCTTCAAGGTTCCATGTGTTATGCTGTTCCCTTTCTATCATCTTGAACCAGTCTGCCCATTCTCCTCTGACATCAAGGCATTTTCTGACACACAACTACCACTCACTGCATATTTTGTCTTTTTTGGACCATTCTCTTTAAACTCTAGAGGTGGTTGTGCATTAAAAGCCAAGTAGATCAGCAGTTTTTGAAATAAATACTCAGACCAGCCTGTCTAGCACCAACAACCATGCCATATTCAAAATCACTTAAATACCCTTTCTTCCCCATTCTGATGCTCGGTTTGAACTTCAGCAAGTCTTCACCTTGTCTTGATGGCTAAATGCATTTAGTTGCGGCCATGCGATTGGCCGATTTGCAATTTGTGTTACCAAGCAATTGAACAAGTGTACCTAATAAAGTTCAAGATACTAAACACATATCTCCTGTGCCCGAAGGTGGGCCCAACAGTGGTGTTTATCTAGGCTCTTGTCCTGGCAAGTTCGGGTGTATGCCACCTTGTTGCCCTAAAAAGACTAGGGATGTCCAAATGCACTGAAATCATAAAACAGAGGGTGCACAGGTCTAGTGCATTATCCTCAATAAAATTGTTAAATGGTTATAAAACATATACTCACAAAAGTGCGCTTGTGTTACAGCATGGGTGCTCAACCTGTGGCCCCCCAGCTGTTGCGGAACTACAAGTCCCACGAGGCACTGCAAGCCTGACAGTTACAAGCATGACTCCCAAAAGCAGAGGCATGATGGGACTTGTAGTTCTGCAACAGCTGGAGTTCCACAGGTTGAACACCCATGTATTACAGCATTTCAAACAGCCAGCAGCTTCCCGTCCACAGTATAGCATGACAGATGGAATGTCCCACAGCAGGACTGGCTAATGCATTTCAAAGGTTCCTCAGAACCAATAGAACTGTGTCTCAAATTCATGCTTAAATCACCAAATTTGACATAGCAAAGGCGTGGTCAGAGTGACCCTGAGCTCTAGGTCCACCAACACTAAACAACCTATCTCGTTGACCAAGCCCATATGCACAACAAAATTGAATTGATAATGGTATTGAGAGATGAACTCTAAATACATTCCCTAGTCCGAATGATAACCCACAGGAGGGAGCTGGATGAATAGTTGATATAGAGAGATGAATCCTATTGACATACAAAACAATCCAAGGCTTAGGCACTGACTGGTGAATCAAGCCTTCCCAATGGAGCCACCTCGAAAAAGTAAATCTAAGTGTATTCTATGTTCTATTTACCACTCTTGCAATATGGATTATGGCTGTAGAGTGGCTAGAACACACGCCAAGACCACAACCAGGAAGTGTGGCCGTGTCATGCGTTCCAGCCCAGTGACATTACTACCGCCCGTGCTACTTCCGGAAGTCCGGGGATGCCATTTCCACCTTCCTCATTGACTGTGCTCTGTTGAAATCTCCAACTATGTCACTTCCGGCGACTCTCCAGTAGCAGATTTTGACAAGTTGGCTCTACTGCCCATGCACATGCCTGCACCCGACAGAATAACAGAAACCCTACCAGATCTTCCAGTCATGACAGTGCACATGTGCAAGGTACGTCACTAACTCGTCGAGTTCTCCAACAGCGACAGGGTTTCTGTTATTTTGTCGGGTGCAGGCGCGTGCATGGGCAGTAGAGCCAACTCGTCTAAATCTGCTGCTGGAGAGTCACCGGAAGTGATGTAATTGGAGATTTTGATGAGTTGGCCATTTCAACAGAACACCTGAAACCACAGTGCCCAGATGCACTCCACACTGGGGCGCACAAAGCCAGAAGGGGCGGAAAAAATGCTACACCTCAATCCTCCCACTACTTACTGCCTTGCCAAGGCTGTGTACACTAGAATAACTAGTCCTGTATGAAAGCACATCTCTAACCTGCCACATATGCATGGCTCTCCAGGCAAGGAATTAGACTTGGTCAACAAACAATGATGTACAACCTAGTATATAGACCCAGAATTAACATCTTTGATTAAACACTTGTATATGGAACATCTTATTGTATTTTTGCATAGATAAAATCATGCCAATCTATACATATTTGAATACAAATACATGTAAGAGTACATAGCAACAAAGGACAGAATTTAAATCCTGACACCGTAATACAGGTTTCTGCAATCGCCCATAAGGGTATTAAAAGGATAATGGAAAGTGGATACATGTAATACAGACTTATATGCAGTCAAGGCTTCACAATCCCAGATTACACTTAAAAGTAAGAATAAATGTAAAAATAGATGTAAAAGTAAGAAGGTAAAAATCAACACTTTACATAAATAATAAAAAAGAGTTTTTTTTCTACATGCACGTATAGGATGGTAAGAGGTGCACCCAATGCATGATCTATTTTCGGCTATGCATAGCGGTCTGCATTAGTGTGCATCTGTCTACTGCTATGTCAAATGTTCACTCAGTCTGTGAATACTACTATTTAATCCACTATTCATCTCATCTTATTACATAATGGGGATAGAAATGGCACCATTATTGCTCAATAAAAAACAAAACAGGCTCAAGCCTGCTGGAAAGGATTTGCGCATGTAGGAAAATCAAATGAATATATAAACCCAATGCATAAGCCCCACAAAAAACGAGAGGTGGGGGGGATATATGGACGAAGGATCACATATTTCATGATCAGACTAACTGCTGACTGAGCAGCAATATATCAGATATTTGTCACTCTAAACAGACCTATATTGCAAAATCTACCAGATGCTGAAGAAGTTTGTTAACATACATCTGGGCCAACATGCCAGACAGGTCTAGGGCTTACATGTCTGCATATCTCTGGGCAAGAGAGATCTGGTGAGCATTACCATGAAAGCTTATTATGACCTTCACTGAAACCTGAAATATACAGTATCTCACAAAAGTGAGTGCACCTCTCACATTTTTGTAAATATTTTATTCTATCTTTTCATGTGACAACACTGAAGAAATGACACTTTGCTACAATGTAAAGTAGTGAGTGTACAGCTTGTATAACAGTGTAAATTTGCTGTCCCCTCAAAATAACAACACACAGCCATTAATGTCTAAACCACTGGCAACAAAAGTGAGTACATCCCTACGTGAAAATGTACAAAATTGGGCCCAGTGTCAATATTTTGTGTGGCCACCATTATTTTCCAGCACTGTCTTAACCCTCTTGGGCATGGAGTTCACCAGAGATTCACAGGTTGCCACTGGAGTCCTCTTCCACTCCTCCATGACGACATCATGCAGCTGGTGGATGTTAGAGACCTCGCACTCCTTTGAGGATGCCCCACAGATGCTCAATAGGGTTTAGGTCTGGAGACATGCTTGGCCAGTCCACCTTTACCCTCAGCTTCTTTAGCAAGGCAGTGGTCATCTTGGAGGTGTGTTTGGAGTTATGTTGGAATACTGCCCTGTGGCCCAGTCTCCAAAGGGAGGGGATCATGCTTTGCTTCAGTATGTCACAGTACATGTTGGCATTCATGGTTCCCTCAATGAACTGTAGCTCCCCAGTGTCGGCAGTACTCATGCAGCCCAAGACCATGACACTCCCACCACCATGCTTGACTGTAGGCAAGACACACTTGTCTTTGTACTCCTCACCTGGTTGCTGCCACACACGCTTGACACCATCTGAACCAAATAAGTTTATCTTGGTCTCATCAGACCACAGGACATGGTTCCAGTAATCCATGTCCTTAGTCTGCTTGTCTTCAGCAAACTGTTTGTGAGCTTTCTTGTGCATCATCTTTAGAAGAGGCTTCCTTCTGGGATGACAGCAATGCAGACCAATTTGATGCAGTGTGTGGCATATGGTCTGAGCACCGACAGGCTGACCCCCCTTCCCTTCAACCTCTGCAGCAATGCTGGCAGCACTCATACGTCTATTTCCCAAAGACAACCTCTGGATATGACACTGAGCACGTGCACTCAACTTCTTTGGTCGACCATGGAGAGGCCTGTTCTGAGTGGAACCTGTCCTGCTAAACTGCTGTATGGTCTTGGCCACCGTGCTGCAGCTCAGTTTCAGGGTCTTGGCAATCTTCTTATAGCCTAGGTCAGGGGTCTCCAAACCCCGGGCCGCTTGTATGTTTTATCCGGCCCGCAGCTCATTCATATACTGCTGAGACTGCAGGGACAGAACTGCTTGTCAGCTTGCAGGAGGGGCTGGCCGCTCGACTTTTGCCAGTGTCATGTCTACTCGGCTCGGTCGGGGGAGCGGGGCTGCGTGACTCGGGTGGCGCCTCTCAGCTTTTGCAAGTTTCATGTCTACTCGGCGCGAGCGGGGGACGGGACCGATTGGCTCAGTTGAGTGTCAGGTACACTGGGCTCGGACGGGGAGGTGGGAAGGCTTTGGCTGGGCCTCAATGTAATTTTATATACCCCCATCTCCTTTTGCAATAGTGCAAATTTTATTCTGTGGGCGTGGGGGACAGCTGGCAAATCAGGGAATTTAAACTTATTAGCAGTGGCTCTCTCTGCAGGATTTTGAATGCTAAGATTAGGATACTTCAAGAGCATATTCAGTAGGTACATTCTTTGCTTTCAGTGATTTTGAAAGCCCAGGTCTTGGGAGTACACAGCACATCCCTCAGCCCTGCACTCAGTACATAGTGTACCCCTCAGCCCTGCACTCAGTACATAGTGTACCTCTCAACCCTGCACTCCACTGTGCGATGGAGGGCACAGATGTGGGGGAGACTCTGATTGGGGACACAGATGTGTGGAAAGGCTCTGATGGGAACTCACGTGCAGAAAGGCTCTGACAGGGACACAGACGTGCGGAAAGGCTATGATGAGATTATTTACATCTTATTCATATATTTATAAATAACTAATTTTTTCAGCCCGCAAATATTTATAAAATCTACAATGTGGCCCTCAGGCTAAAAGGTTTGGAGACCCCTGGCCTAGGCCATCTTTATTTAGAGCAACAACTCTTTTTTTCAGATCCTCAGAGAGTTCTTTGCAATGAGGTGCCATGTTGAACTTCCAGTGTCCGGTATGAGAGAGTGAGAGCAATAACACCAAATTTAACACACCTGCTCCCCATTCACACCCGAGACCTTGTAACACTAATGAGTTATATGACACTGGGGATGGAAAATGGCTAATTGGGCCCAATTGGGACATTTTCACTTAGAGGTGTACTCACTTTTGTTGCCAGTGGCTTAGACATTAATGGTTGTGTGTTGAGTTATTTTGAGGGGGCAGCAAATTTACACTTGCACGTTCCCTTACCCTAAAGAAACATTATTTTAATGATGCTATGGCATCTCGTATTTGTGGTCCGGATGGCTCTGGGATTGCGGCAAACACGGGTGAGTCAGATCCTGTACCTTCTAGTTTACGTTTTGCTGAGTTATGTGCGGAATGTGATTTACACCAGTGTTCCTCAACTCCAGTCCTCAAGGCCCACCAACAGGTCATGTTTTCAGGATTTCCCACAGATGAATCGGCTGTGGTAATTACTAAGGCAGTGAAACTGATCAAATCACCTGTGCAAAATAATGTAAATCCTGAAAACCTGACCTGTTGGTGGGTCTTCAGGACTGGAGTTGAGGAACACTGATTTACACGACCTGGCTGCTGAGTCAGTTTCTCCCACTGTAAAGCTGCTTGGTGGTCATTCGGGTATCCCGTTACGGTTGAGATCTGATTTCTACCCGATCACCTCCAGGGGAAAAGATATGGACCTGTTTCAGCGCTTGGTTGAACGGGACCTGACTCTCTGTTCCCAGATTCCATCCAAGCGCCCTAACCTTTATGCCCCTGAGAGAGAGGCTTTGGAGAGACTTCGCAAAGATCATAGCATTGTGATTAAGAACTTCGATAAGGGGGGCTTGGTGGTTGTAATGGACGCAGGGATGTATAAGAGTGAAGCAATGTGCCAGCTGGGTGACACCACCACTTACTTGAAGTTAAAAGGGGATCCCACCAGTAAGTTTAAAAAGGAGTTATGTACGTTACTTGACGGTGTGGTGACAGCGGGTTTGTTTAGTCAGGAAGAGAGGGACATGTTGATTCCCAATTCCCCTATCATACCTGTCTTTCACCACTTGCCCAAAGTTCACAAAGGCACTGATCCTTTGTTGGGCAGACCCATTGTGGCAGGAATTGGCTCATTGAATGAGCATTTAGGTCAATGGGTTGCTCACCAACTTCAACCATTGGTTAGGGGTCTGCCTGGTTACCTTAGAGATACAAAGCAGTTGTTAGTGGATGTACAGAATTTTGAATGGGACCCTGATTTTGTATGGATCACGTGTGATGTCGCAAGCTTGTATTCATCCATCCCACATTCATTGGGTTTACAGGCTGTATCTCACTTTTTGCGACACCACAGCAACTACTCTTTGGGCCATCAGGAAACAATTTTGCTCAGTCTTCAGCTTCTTCTTACTAGAGCTGCACGATTAATCGTATTAAAATCGCGATCTCGATCTACCCCCCGCCCTCCCCCTGCGATCTCCATTGGGCATTACCGCGATTTTTCAGTGCAGTTAATGGGGTCCGACTTGCGGGGCGACTCAGCGCGACTTGACAGTAATAAATGTCAATGCAAGCCCCCTGAAGTCTTTTCAAGTCGGAGCGACTTGAGTCTCAGGGGAGACAGCCAAGTCTGGGGAGAGAGCCAACTTCTGAGAAAAGAGATACAAAGTAATTTACTTCAAAGGCGTGAACTCCCCTTGTATAGATTTTTGGTTTAACCATTTAACCACTTACCAACCGGAAGGTTTTGCAGCTTTAGGACCAGAGCACTTTTTGCGATTCGGCGCTGCGTCGCTTTGACTGACAATTGCGCGGTCGTGCGATGTTGTACCCAAACAAAATTTGCGTCCTTTTTTTCCCACAAATAGAGCTTTCTTTTGGTGGTATTTGATCGCCTCTGCGTCATTTCTTATCGCCGCTATAAACAAAAGAAGAGCGACCATTTTGCAAAAAAACCCAAATTTCTTACTTTTTGCTAAAATTCAAATAAAAAAAAAAAATATAAAAAAAACATTTTTTTTCACCGTTTTTGGCCGAATTATATAATTCCTATTTGCGATAAAAAAAAATTGCAATCGGCGTTTATTGATTGGTTTGCGCAAAAGTGGCCGCGTTTACGGATGGTTTTCGACGTTTTGGAAGGCCAACCATTCACCAATTTACCAATTTGGTTT
>BLSH010387658.1:650903-666717 GCA_018402905.1 Glandirana rugosa | reverse complement strand
ATAAAAACCCCAGAAATGAATTCTCATCATCCGTAAACGCGGCCACTTTTGCGCAAACCAATCAATAAACGCCGATTGCGATTTTTTTTATCGCAAATATGAGGAAGAATATAAATCGGCCAAAAACGGTGAAAAAAAATGTTTTTTTATATTTTTTTTTTGGATTTGAATTTTAGCAAAAAGTAAGAAATTTGGGTTTTTTTGCAAAATGGTCGCTCTTCTTTTGTTTATAGCGGCGATCAGAAATGACGCAGAGGCGATCAAATACCACCAAAAGAAAGCTCTATTTGTGGGAAAAAAAGGACGCAAATTTTGTTTGGGTACAACGTCGCACGGCCGCGCAATTGTCAGTTAAAGCGACGCAGTGCCGAATCGCAAAAAGTGCTCTGGTCCTAAAGCTGCAAAACCTTCCGGGGCTGAAGTGGTTAAGGTGCATCCATATAAATGGCCCACCCTGTATTTATATATGTACTGCAGCGTTGAAGTGGTTACACTTTATCACCTGAACTCCTCTATGCCGCCAGCGTTAGATGTTCTACTATTATTATTTATTTTTAACATATCCTAAAACCCACTTCCACATAGAACACTTGGGTGATTGACTAGAAAGATTTCTTCTGACAGATTTAATATTGATCATCATGAATGTGTATGTGGTTACTCTCCTGTCATAGAATACTCAAACATTATCAGGACCAAAAAGAAAAATGTAAAAAGTCAGCTGGCCTGGTGGTTTATCTCAAGACAAAACATTCTGGATAGAATGCTCAGACCAACTGCCATATTTTTTTTAGGTTATTTTTGCTCTCTGCGTGTGGTTGGGAAAATTTCTTTGCCCATCAATAAGTCAACTGTAAAATTGTTGATTGCGCATCACTTTCTGTACCAATCACCAAAATTAATAGATGGGGATGTATGTCCCCAGCGGTGGCACAGAGAGCAATGCAAACCCAACAACCCTATAATGCCCAAGGTTTTAAAAAATAAAAAGGATGTATTTTTCAACATTAAATGACGTCACTTGCATGAATATCCCCTCCCCCTTAAAGCACCCTTCACCAAAAATAAATACATATTTTTCCCCAGGAGTCTACAGCCTAGTGTGACATCACAGGTCCTCTTCGCACTCCCCTTCCTCGGTAGGCAGATGCAAAATTACGCAGAGCAGCACCATATAATGATATGGCACCACGTTTTTTTTTAAAGTATATTTTTGTTTCTTCTTCTCAGTGAAGATACGACTGCCTCTAAGACCCCTTTCACACTGCTTTGTTGCAAAGATGCAGTAAAAACACATGCCATGTGTTTTGATGCGTTTTCTGGATGCCCATTAGCCAGCAGGCACCTGTGCAACTTGGATGTGCGAAAGACGAAACAAACATGCAACCGCAGATGCGTTATTCATTTCAATGTGGAGGGAGGTTTTTTTAGGTGCGTTTTGGAAACATGGCATCAAAAATGCAGCAAGCAGGACTTTTAAAACCACAACTGAAAAGGTCCATAGGATTTAGGCTGCCTTCACACCGGAGTGTCATGCCTTTGTGTGTTCTCACCCGCGTTTTTGTACAGCACTTTTAAAACGTTTTTGCCTTTTTTTTTTAGCCAACAGAAAAAAAATATCATCCGTTTCATCATTTGTTGCTATGCTTTTCAGCTTAAGCTTTTTAATCAGCTTTTCTTTATTTATCTATCTTTTTTTGTTTAATGGGTTAGAGGTTAATTTATTATTATGATTATTATTATTTTTATGACTATGAATAATAATCTATAAATAAATATAAAGGATAATACATTTATTCATTTTTGTTTTTGTGGGGGGTTCATTTATTTTTTGCTTAGGATTACAGTAACGGTGAGGTAAGGGGTAAATAATGGATTTATTTTTTTATTAATATTGTTAATGATTATTAATACAAAACAGAAGAAAATCCTGCGCTTAGGCCAAAATAGTAAAGTCTATAATAGTATGCAGCTATGCAGACAGGTTCCGCCCATCCCGGTCATATTGCGCTGGCGTCTCCTGGTGGCCACACCCCTGACGACGTCATTGGATGACGAAACGCGTTGGGTGGACGCCAGGAGACGCTCTACCTGCATGTGACCGGGAAGCACTGAATAGCGGACGCCATCTTTACCACTGGACGCCGGACATCACACACGGTGTATCCAGGAGTTTTCATCTTGGGGCTGTGCCTCTATGTGCTGTTTTAATTCATTTTAAATGTGAGTAACCACTTTTTATGCTATCTACAAATAAAAAATTGCCCGTACCATCTGCACTATTGCACTCTTGTATCTATTTACATGAACGATGTTTGACCGCTGGTGATGTGCTGGTATGGAGCTGTCTTACCGGATTGTCTATGCTGACTCTTGCTGGGGAGATATCCTATAATTTCAAGGCGCAAGTTGACCCTCCGTAATAGGGGGTCACCGTGATCTGGTAAGGAGACCAGTGTGGAGGTGTCTTTGGTGGTGGGCATTTGCTATTCCCATAGGATTTCCTTCAGAGAATATGTTTGGACTTTTTGCGCTGCAGTACTAATTTCAAATGATTATTCATACATTAAAAAATATAAAGAATAATACATTTATTAATATTTGTTTTTACTTTGTGAGGGGTTCATTTGTTTATTTTTAGGTTAGGGTTAGAGTAGGGCTAAGGTTAGAGTTAGCATTAGGGGTAAATAATTTATTTTATTATTACTATTATGGTTTTGATTATTATCAATAATACATTTACTAAAAATAAATAAAATGAATAATACATGTATTATTCATTAATTATTGTTTTTAGGGTTAGAGTCAGAGGTTAATGTATTAGTATTTATTTTTTGGTTAAGTGTTAAAGTATCAGTTCAGCCAAAAATCTAATGCTGGCCATACACTATACGAAAAATTGTCCGAAAATCGGTCATTTGGACAATTCGTTCATTTTTAGGCCAGTTAACCAGTTCCCGACTGCGTGCCATGGCAGTCGGGATGCTAAGCGCAAATCGTTGTAAAAAGACGGTGATCTGCGAACAGCCACTAGGGGGCGTGCGTGCGCCCGCCGCGCTCCTGAGGAGTGTGCCCGCGGCTCGGGCGGACCTGATGTCCGCCAGCGAGCCGCGATGAGCGGCCACAGGGAAAGAACGGGGAACCGCCAATGTAAACACGGCGGTTCCCCATTCTGACAGTGCAGGCATGGGAGATCTACTGATCCCTGTCACTGGGATCAGTTAGATCTCTCATGCCCATGGTAGCCCAACCCCCCACCCCCCCCCCCAGAAAGAACACACCCAGGGAACACAGTTAACCCCTAGCTCTCCCCCCCAGGTTAACCCCTTCACTGCCAATGACATTTATACAGTAATCAGTGGACATTTAAATTTCTGATCGCTGAATAAATGTCATTGGTCCCAAAAAAGTGTCAAAAATGTCCGACATGTCCGCTGCAATATCGCAGTACCGGCAAAAATCGCAGATCGCCGCCATTACTAGTAAAAAATAAAAACCCCAGAAATGAATTCTCACCATCCGTAAACGCGGCCATTTTTGGCAAACCAATCAATAAACGCCGATTTTTTTTTTTATCACAAATATGAGGAATTATACAAATCGGCCAAAAACGGTGAAAAAAAATGTTTTTTTATATTTTTTTTTTGGATTTGAATTTTAGCAAGAAGTAAGAAATTTGGGTTTTTTGCAAAATGGTCGCTCTTCTTTTGTTTATAGTGGTGATCAGAAATGACGCAGAGGCGATCAAATACCACCAAAAGAAAGCTCTATTTGTGGAATAAAAAGGACGCACATTTCGTTTGGGTGCAACGTCGCACGACCGCGCAATTGTCAGTTAAAATGACGCAGCGCCGAATCGCAAAAAGTGCTCTGGTCCTAAAGCTGGAAAACCTTCCAGTTCGTAAGTGGTTAATGGGCACAAATCGGTAATCGGTTGGGACGTCTTTTTAGCCAAAAAAACGAAGGACAAGTTGGGAAATTTTCGATAAATCCAAAGGTTAATGTGTTTCCCGTCCAAACTGTTTGCACTAGGTATATGTGAAAAAATGAACAAAAAAACTGATTCATATATGTCCATTAGAGCTGCACGATTCTGGCTATTTTTGCTTAGAATAAAGATCACGATTCTCGCGGCGTAACATCTTACATATACAAAAAACTTGGGCTAACAGCACTGTTTATTTTTTTTTTGCCATTTTTCCCAAAAAATTGTGTTTGAAAGACTGCTGCGCAAAAACCGCGTGACATAAAATATTGCAACAACCACCATCTTATTCTCTAGGGTCTCTGCTAAAAAAAAAAATATAAAAATGTATTTTATATATATATATATATATATATATATATATATATATATATATATAATGTTTGGGGGTTCTAAGTAATTTTATAGCAGATAATATTGGATTTTTACTTGTAAGCAACAAATGTCAGAAAAGATTTAGTGTTTAAATGGTTAAACTAAACTCTTCTATACATGGAGTTCAACCCTTTGATCATTTGAAACATTGTATCTTTTTACTTGTTTTATCAACTTGACTTGGCTCTCTGCTCAGACTCAAGTCGCTCCCACTTTAGAAAAAGATTCCTGGGGAGACTTCAGGCGACTTGCATTGACTTCTATTACAGTCAAGTCGCACTGAGTCGCCCCCCAAGTTGGACTCCATTAACTACACTGAAAATTGCGGTAATACCTGATGGAGGTGAATCGAAATCACGATTTTAATACGATTAATCGTGCAGCTCTAATGTCCATTGAACAATTTATCAGTCATTACATGATGGCACTATCATTTGCTCTCACGGCCGATTGTTTTTCAAAAATGGGTTCGATCGATTTTTCGTATAGTGTATGACCAGCATAAGGAAGGGTTTACACCATGTCCGGCCGTGGGCCACAGCAGGGGGTCTGTTGCGTCCCCATTCACAGTTTCAGGTCCAAATTTTTGGCTGAATTCGAACCTGAAACAGAGCCAAAGACACACATGACTCTTCTGCTGTGCACTTCGCGGCCGCCCCGGAGATGTGTAAACCGGTCCCATTGAGAGCCGGTCACACTCTCCTGTCATGTGAATTGGATGTGGGGAAACCTGCATCAAATTTGCAATAGTGGGAACCCAGCCTTACAATGGCAGGGGTGGTGGAGGTGCGGTGTAAACACTGCTCAGCGCACCGTCCCAAAGATGCTGCTTGCAGGACTTTTTTGTAACGTCCTGCAAGCGCACCGCCCCACTGTGAAAGCACTCAGGCTTTCACACTGGGGGGGGCTGTTTTTCAGGCGCTATTTTTTTTTTTTTTTTTACACCGCAGCACCTGAAAAATGCCCCAGCGTGAAAGTAGCCTTACTGTGCCCAAAAGAAAATATAATTCACCCCCACAGGTGACGGAGACAGCAATAAAACCCACAGAGGGGTACTAACCTTTCCTCTCTCTATTCTGGCCAAAACTATTTTTGACAAGAGTTACTTTTATACTGTTCTTTATAAATCACAAATAAACTTTTCAGCACTTTCCACTTTAGCCCACGTTCACATCGGCCATTTTGACATGCAATTTGACATGTCAAATTGTTGGCTATTGCAGGCAACAGCAATGTCCGAATCGGTGCGACGCCAACTTTGCGGCGCCGCTCCGATTCCCAAAAGTAGTTCCTGTACTACTTTTGGCGACTTAGGGGGTGATTTGAATAGACATCTGTGCATGAACCCGCACAGACGTCCCCCGAAGTCGGACTGCATTGCCAGTTTGAAATCCTGCAAGTTCAGCTGAACTCACAATATCAAACCCGCCCACTAGGCTCTGGTTGTATTCACATTCTAGGGTTTCATAAATGCATGCAAAATTGTGCCACGCCTGCTTATCATGAAGTTTATTGAAATCTGTTGGGGTCCTTCTAAATTCCAAGTATGAGCAGGTAACTGGCACTAAACTGTTTGTCCAAGGCATTTTTTTTTTTGATCAGCCAGAGGGCTAATTGAAAAAAATGTGTGGATTCCTCCATCTATACAATCTAGGTGGATGGAAGAATCCAAAAAAGGAGGAGATGGAATCCAATTAAAATGTAACTGTTGCACTGCTGCAATTTACTCAAAGTGATACTAAAGTCTATTTTTTGGGGGTTTTTTAGTTAAAAATAACAAACATGTTATACCTACCTGCTTTGTTGCAGTGGATTTGCACAGAGCAGCCTGAATCCTCCTCTTCTCGAGTCCCTCTCTGGCGCTCCTAGCCCCTCCCTCCTGTTGAGTATCCCTGAGGCAAGCAGCTGGCCATGGGGGCACCCGAACCACAACTCTGTCTCAATTCAGACACTGTGCCGCAGCCCGACCCCTTTCTCTCCTCATTGGATGACTGACTTTGATTGACAGCAGAGGGGGCCAATGGTGCTGTGATGCTGTCTCAGCCAACGAGGGGGAGTCCCGGATGGTTGAGACACTCCTGCAACATCGCTGGATCTAGATGGGGCTCAGGTAAGTATTAGTGGGGCTGCTGCACATAGAAGGTTTTTTTTATCATAAAGTGGAGTTCCAGCCATTTCTGTGTTTATTAAAAAAGTCAGTAGCTACAAAATGTGTAGCTGCTGACTTTTAATAAACACACTCACCTCTCCCACAGTCCAGCAATGTGGCCGCCCGAAGCCTTGGATCTCTCCCTGTCATCACTAGTGGGCACACCAGGCTGTGACAGCTTGTGGCTTCACAGCCGGGTGCGCACTGGGCATGTGCGAGTCGCATTGCGCGTCCTGAATGGCTGGGCAATCTTCTGGGACCTGTGCTGTGTCCCAGAATTTTGCTGGGAGGGAGGGGGAGAGGAGAAGCAGGAGCTGGGTACCTGTCAAAACTAGTTATCCGCTACCTCCCCCCCCCAAAAAAATGCCATGCCAAATGTGGCATGTCAGGAGTACTTAAGGCGGAAGTTCCACTTTGGGTGGAACTCCACTTTAATGCATTAAGGTAAAAAAAAAAAACCTGCCTTTACAACTTGAAATAGTTGGTTTGTAAAGTGACAGCGCTGTGAATAATAATAATATTGTACTTCAACAATTACCTAAAATAAACAATGTATCAACAATATATGTAACACCACTGTGGATCTGTGTGTTTATAAAACATGAAAGAAGGTGTAATTTATCTTCAATACAAGTGCTTACAAAAAATAAATCCTTGTATCTAGTGATAGGAATCTGAAAACTACTGGAAGGGCTGTAGAATTCCTCCAAATTTTAAACTGGAAAACAGTCGACCCCAGCAAAGTCGCGGTTCAGTTTGTGGCCTCAGTCGTTTGCGGATTTTTCCCAGCCTAGCATTCTCGCATCAGAAGAACTGTCAGGCCACTTGTCACCCTTCATGCAGTACTGTGCAATGGAACCCTTCTAATCGGAACGACTCAAGTTGCTCAGACTTAGAAAAAGCTTCCTGCACTACAGTACTTGGGGCGACTTGCATTGACTTCTATACAGCAAGCTGCACTGAAGTCTTGCTGTACCGGGGGGGGATTTTCACAATTCGCAGGTGCTCAAGGAACGTAATCCCCACGAATTTCGGGGGTCGACTGTATGTATGTACAATTATATATGTATAAAGTGAAACATTGTGTATATAGGTAAAAAAACTGCAAAAAAAGTCCCATAAAAAAAGTGGCTGTAGGAATCCTCCCAGCTTGTGCCATTGCATTCTGACTGATCCGTGTAATCGCTGGCAGAATACACCGATCAGCAGCCGAAGCGGATTGGTCACCAGCTGCTAACAGACAAATGCCTTGCAACAGTCCAGCTTGACAAAAGCCGATCTTTTGTGATCAGTGAAAAGAACACAGATGGGTTGGAATTCAGCCGCTCCCTGCTGAACTGGCCAAATTTTAGTCCACCTACAGCCAGCTTAAAACACATTATATGATAATAAAAGCACATGTATTCCTTATAATGAACCGGTCATAGGAAAGAAAAAGCCCCCAAGTCCTCCTTGAAATGCTAGTTGCCTGACCAGCTTTGGCCCAAATTCTGACCTAAAACAAACCTGCAGCTCTAGTCCCCTCACACCCCCCTCCCAGCACAGGCCTGACCTCCAGCACCCCCCCAACCAGGCCTGACCTCCAGCACCCCCCCCCCCAACCAGGCCTGACCTGACCTCCAGCATCCCCCCCCCCCAACCAGGCCTGACCTCCAGCACCCCTCAGACAAGGGCAGATCTCCAACCCCCCTCTGCTCACCCGCCTTCCTCAGAGCTCCTATCTGGGATCCGCAGGCCGCCATGTAGTCTCGGTCGGTGATGATCCGGACTCGGACTCCCCTCTGGTGGAGAAGTAGGACGGCCTGGCCCAGGGGCAGACAGGAGAAGGTGAACATGCAGACGTCCAGGGTCCTCTGGGCCTCCAGGAGGCGCCTCACCAGCCGGTGAAGGGCGCTGTCCGTGTGAGGGAGCGGACACATACACCGGAGCCCGGGGCTCAGAACCCCCTCCATACAGGCCAGCGGCACCGGGAAGAAGAGAACCTCCTTCACCGCCCTCCTCCGCCTCCTCCAATACAGAAACAACCATTCCACCCCCACCGACACCGCCACCGCCGTGCACAGCGCCTTCCACACCCCACCGAGCACCATGGTGACAGCACGAGGGCGGAGACTACGGCCGGGGGCGGGGAATGGCGGGAAAGTCTGAGGTGGAGTAGGAGGAGTCAGCATGTTCAGCCTCCTCGGACTGGGCCTAGTGTGATGTCATGTGAAATCAATGACTGCCCCCCATACCCATCTCCATGTAACCCACAATAAACATGTGCCCAGTGATGGCACCCCTCTGCCAGGCATCCCACATTGTCACAGAGAGCACAGCAACCTCCATATTGTTCTAATTTACCTCAAGGCCCTTAAACTGGAGTCACTTTATCCACCTCCAGACCTGGCCTGGCCTTTTCTGGAATTTTGTGTTTAAATCAGTATTTTATGCTAGAAAATTACTATTAACCCCCAAACATCGCACACAGTATAGTCTCTAGTATTTATACAGTATGTCACAAAAGTAAGTACACCCCTCACATCTTTGTAAATATTGTATTATATCTTTTCATGTGACAACACTGAAGAAATTACACTTTGCTGCAATGTAAAGTAGTGAGTGTACAGCTTGTATAACAGTGTAAATTTGCTGTCCCCTCAAAATAACTCAACACACAGCCATTAATGTCTACGCCGCTGGCAACAAAAGTGAGTACACCCCTAAGTGAAAATGTCCAAATTGGGCCCAAAGTGTCAATATTTTGTGTGGCCACCATTATTTTCCAGCACTGCCTTAACCCTCTTGGGCATGGAGTTCACCAGAGCTTCACAGGTTGCCACTGGAGTCCTCTTCCCCTCCTCCATGACGACATCACAGAGCTGGTGGATGTTAGAGATCTTGTGCTCCTCCACCTTCCGTTTGAGGAGGCCCCACAGATGCTCAATAGGGTTTAGATCTGGAGATGCTTGGCCAGTCCATCACCTTTACCCTCAGCTTCTTTAGCAAGGCAGTGGTCGTCTTGGAGGTGGGTTTTATGGTCGTTATCATGTTGGAATACTGCCCTGTGACCCAGTCTCCGAAGGGAGGGGATCATGATCTGCTTCAGTATGTCACAGTACATGTTGGCATTCATGGTTCCCTCAATGAACTGTAGCTCCCCAATGCCAGCATCACTCATGCAGCCCCAGACCATGACACTCCCACCACCATGCTTGACTGTAGGCAAGACACGCTTGTCTTTGTATTCCTGTCCTGGTTGCCACCACACACGCTTGACACCATCTGAACCAAATAAATGTATCTTGGTCTCATCAGACCACAGGACAGTAATCCATGTCCTTAGTCTGCTTGTCTTCAGCAAACTGTTTGCCATCTTTCTTGTGCATCATCTTTAGAAGAGGCTTCCTTCTGAGACAACAGCTATGCAATTTGATGCAGTGTGCGGAGAATGGTCTGAGCACTGACAGGCTGACCCCCCCACCCCTTCAACCTCTGCAGCAATGCTGGCAGCACTCATACATCTATTTCTCAAAGTCAACCTCTGGATATGACGCTGAGCACGTGCACTCAACTTCTGTGGTCGACCATGGCAAGGCCTGTTCTGAGTGGAACCTGTCCTGTTATACCGTTGTATGGTCTTGGCCACCTTGCTGCAGCCCAGTTTCAGGGTCTTGGCAATCTTCTTATAGCCTAGACCATCTTTATGTAGAGCAACAATTCTTTTTTTCAGATTCTCAGAGTTCTTTGCTATGAGGTGTCATGTTGAACTTACAGTGACCAGTATCAGAGAGTGATAGTAATAACACCAAATTTAGCACACCTGCTCCCCATTCACACCTGAGACCTTGTAACACTAATGAGTCACATGACACCGGGGAGGGAAAATGGCTAATTAGGCCCAGTTTGGACATTTTCACTTAGGGGTGTACTCACTTTTGTTGCCAGTGGTTTAGACATTAATGGCTGTGTGTTGAGTTATTTTGAGGGGACAGCAAATTTACACTGCTATACAAGCTGTACACTCACTACTTTACATTGTAGCAAAGTGTCATTTCTTCTGTGTTGTCACATGAAAAGATAGAATAAAATATTTACAAAAATGTGAGGGGTGTACGATACTGTATATATATATTTTTTAGTAGAGACCCTAGAGAATAAAATGGCAACCGTTGCAATATTTTATGTCACACTGTATTTGCACATCAGTCTTTTAAACACAATTATTTTTTGGAAAAAAATACACTTTAACCACTTCAGCTCGCGAAGGTTTTACCCCCTTCCTGACCAGGCCATTTTTTGTAATATGGCACTGCATTACTTTAACCTCTTCCAGACCACTCCACGCATATATACTGCGGCAGGGCGGCAGGGCGGCAGTCCTGGGCGAAATCACGTGCCTGTAAGTCATTTCTAGTTCCAGGTGTGGGGCGCTCACACGCGCACCTGGCGACCCACCAATCAGCAGGTCTGGCGGACCTAATGTTCACCGCCCCCCCCACGGTTGTTCCAGAGAGAGGCAGATCGGCAGTCTGCCTATGTAAACAAGGCAGAATCGCTGTCCTGTGAGAGGGGAAGATCGAGATCTTGTGTTTCTGCTAAATACGGATCTCTGTCTTCCCCCAGTCAAAGCACCCCCTCCCCACAGTTAGAAAGCACTCCCAGGGAGCACATTTAACCCTTTGATTGCCCATGATGTTAACCCCTTCCCTGCCAGTTTCATTAGTACAATGACAGTGCATTTTTTTTTAGCACTGATCACTGTATTGCTGTCACTGGTCCCCAAAAAGTGTCACTTGGTGCCAGATTTGTCCACTGCAATGTCGCAGTCTCGCTAAAAATCACTGATGGCCGCCATTACTATTAAAAACAATAAAAAAATGAGAAAGTCCATAAATCTATCCAATAATTTGTAGACGCTATAACGTTTGCGTCACCCAATCAATATACGCTTTTTGGGATTTTTTCTTTTACCAAAAATATGTAGCAGAAAACAAATTGGCCTAAAGTGGTGAAGAAATTAGATTATCTACATTTTTAATTGGATGGGTTTTATAGCAGAAAGTAAAAAATATTGGGTTTTTTTTTTCAAAATTGTCACTCTTTGTTTGTTTATAGCACAAAAAATAAAAAACGCAGAGGTAATCAAATACCACCAAAAGAAAGCTCTATTTGTAGGGAGAAAAGGACATCAATTTTGGGTACAACGTCACGACCGCGCAATTGTCAGTTAATGTAACGCAGTGCCGTATCGCAAAAAATGGCCTGGTCAGGAAGGGGGTAAATCCTTCCGGGGCTGGAGTGGTTAATGAATTAAAATAAAAACAAAACACAATAGTTACCCCGATTTTTTTGTATAATGTGAACGATAATGTTAAGCCAAGTAAATAGATACCTAACAGGTCATGCTTTAAAATTGCGCATGCTTGTGGAATGGCGGATATCTACGGTACTTAATAATCTCCATAGGTGATGCTTAAAATATTTTACAGGTTACCTATTTAGAGCTACAGAGGAGGTCTAGTGCTAGAATTATTGCTCTCGCTTTAACGATTGCATCGATACCTCACATATGTGGTTTGAACACCGTTTACATATGCGAGCGCGACTTACGTATGCGTTCACGTCTGCACGCAAGCATGGAGGGACAGGGTGCGTTAAAAAAAAAAAATCTTATTTATTTTTTATTATTACACTGTCCCTTAATTTATTTTTATAAAATCACTTTTATAACTATTAGGCCCCTTTCACACGGGGCGGATCCACACAGCGTACTCCGCCAGCTCAGAGGTAGATAGCGCCATTGATGCCCACTGAGCAGGCGGATGACAGGTCCATTTCCGCTCACTGTGCAGGGACAGACCTGTCAGAGCCCCGCTGTTTTCTATGGGAAGATCGGATGAAAACGGACTGCCTGTTCGGTTTCATCCAATCCAATTCCCTATCGCCATCCGTCTGTTTTGAGCGGATCTTGTCGGATTGGATGGCAGACTGGTGTCAGCGAACACATCTCCATTGACATCCGCCTTCCCATAGAAGTGAATGGGTGGCCCACTGGGATCTGCCTGAAAAACTGACAGGCAGATCCGAGCGGGCCGATCGTGTGAAAGGGGCCTTACAAGGAATATAAACATCTCTTGTAATAGAAATAAGGATGACAGGACCTCCTTATTGAGAGATCTGGGACCTCAAATCTCTCATCTACCTTTAAAAGCAAAAGAAAGAAAACATTTTTTCTTGTGGAAGGTTTACCCCCCTTCATGACCAGGCCATTTTTTTGCGACATGGCACTGTGTTACTTTACTGACAATTGCATGGTCGTGCAACGTTGTACCCAAATAAAATTGATGTCCTTTTTTCTCCACAGATAAAGCTTTCTTTTGGTGGTATTTGATCACCTCTGCGGTTTTTATTCTTGCACTATAACCAAAAAAAGTGTGACAATTTAGAAAAAAAAAAAAAGCAATAATTTTTACTTTCTGCTATAAAACACATCCAGTAAACAATGTAAAAAAATCTAATTTCTTCATCAATTTAGGCCAATATGTATTCTGCTACATACTTTTGGTAAAAAAAATCCAAATAAGCGTATATTAATTGGAATTTGTGTTTATTTTTATTTTTTTTTTACTGGTAATGGCGGCGATCAGCGACTTATAGCGGGACTGCGGACACTAAGTGACAGCATCAATACAGCGATCAGTGCTAAAAAAATATGCACGGTCCCTGTATTAATGACACTGGCAGGGAAGGGGTTAACACCAGGGGCGATCAAAGGGTTAAATGTGTGCCTAGGGAGTGATTGCTAACTGTGTGGGGTAGGTGCTTTAACTGTGGGAAGACAGAGATCTACTGTATGTTCCTGCTTAGCAGAAACACAGAATCACTGTCTTCCCCACCGCCATTCTGCCTCTGTCGGGCACTATCAGCAGGTCCCAGGCGGACATCAGGTCTGCTGGACCCGCTGATTGGCTCCCGCTGTGTCCAATCACAGCGGGGGCAGGTTGCCAACGGCGCATACGAGCCCCAGACCCAGAAGTGCAAGATCACATACCTGTACGTGATTCTGCGCACAGAGGCCACCTTGCCCGCGTATATGTACTGTATACAGTGGGCAAGCGGTTAATCACTTGCCCTCCAAAAGATACCCCCTTCATGACCAGACCATTGTTTCTGATACGGCACTGCGTTACTTTAACTGACAATTGCACGGTTGTGCAACGATGTACCGAAATAACATTTTTAACTTTTCTCCCATAAACAGAGCTCTCTTTTGGTAGTATTTGATCACCTCTGCAGTTTTTATTTTTTGCCCTATAACCATAAAAAGACCGACAATTTTGAATAAAAAAACAAAAAAAAACAATATTTTTTACTTGCTGCTATAAAGCATATCCAATAAAAAATGTAAAAAATTACATTTCTAAATCTAGGCCAATATGTATTCTGCTACATGTCACTGGTAAAACAAATCCCAATAAGCGTATATTGAGTGGTTTGCTCAAAAGTTATAGTGTGAACACACTATGGGATATATTTATGCAATTTTTATTAATTTTTTCATACTAGCAATGGTGGCGATTAGCGACTTATAGCAGGACTGCGATATTGCAGTGGTCAGTCAGACACTAACTGACACTTTGTGGGAACCAGTGACACTAATACAGTGATCAGTGCTAACAATATGCACTGTCATTGTACTATTGACACTGGCTGGGAAGAGGTTAACATCTAAGGATCAAAATGTTTAAAAAATATATATTTTTTAAAGGAACAGTGATTTTAACCCCTTGGCGCCAGCCACATGCAAATATGCGGCCTCTCGAAGCCTGGTCCTTGGCTCCGAGAGGCTGCATATTTGCGTTAATTGCTGTCACTAGAGCTGTGCTGAGAGCGCACATGCTATCGCGGTACAGTTACCGGTGCCTAACTGAACACCTTTTTGGATCATGTGACCGCTGAGACAGCCAATCATGGTGGTCACATGACCTGAAGTCCCGCCTCAGGCATCATAAACCTCTTAAAGGGCCGGGAGGTGCCGCGTGAAGAGGTCAGAGATGCTTAAAGTGAACCAATAAAAATGAAAAATTTCTTTAAATATAGTGCCTGGGGGGTCCCCTTAGTCTGCCTGTAAAGTGGCGTATCTGCACCATGTATAGAACCTGCTTCAGCAAAATTGATATAGATAAGGGGAAAAAAATTACATTTAGGCTCGGTTCACACTGCTGTGACCTGACAGTCACGCGACTTACAGTACAATTTTGCCAGATGACTTGAAGCAACTTCAGGGAATGCCTGGGTAAACCTCCGTAATGTCGTATCCAAATCACATCAATTAAGATGAGTAACCAACTTTGAGGCGACTTCCATTAACCACTTAAGGACCACCCCACGTACATTTACTGTGGCAGAGCAGCCCTTAAGCGCAAAATCACATACTTGTACGTGATTCCGGTTGTTGGCTCTGGGGCTCCGCGTGCCACCGGAGCTGTGCTCCCGCTGTGATTGGACATAGCGGGAGCCAATCAGTGGGTCCCGGCAGCTATCACTACCGATTGTTTGTAGGAGAGGCAGAACCTCGGTCTGCCTATGTAAACAAGGCAGACTGCTGTTCTGTCACAGAGGAAGAAAGAGATCTTGTGTTCCTGCTAATCAGGAACACAGTTGTCTCTCTTCCTCCAGTCAGTCCATCCCCCATACAGTTAGAAAGCACTCCCTAGGAGCACACTTAGCCCTTTGACCGCCCCTGATGTTAACCCCTTCCCTGCCAGTGTCAATTATACAGTGACAGTGCATTTTTTAGCACTGATCACTGTATTGGTGTCACTGGTCCCCAAAAAGTGTCACTTAGTGTCAGATTTGTCCACCGCAAGATCGAAGTCCCACTAAAAATCACCCATTGTCGCCATTACTAGTATAAACAAAAAAAAATAGAAAGTCCATAAATTTATCCCATAAGTTTGTAGACGCTATAACTTTTGCGCAACCCAATCAATATACACTTTTTGGGATTTTTTTTTAACCAAAAATATGTAGTAGAACGCAAATTGGCCTAAACTGATGAAGAAATTAGATTTTTTAAATTTTTTAATTGGATATGTTTTATAGCAAAAAGTTGTGTTTATAGTGCAAAAAATAAAAAACACAGAAGTGATCGAATACACACAGTTTTGTATCGCAAAAAAATTGCCTAGTCAAGAGGGGGGGGTAATACCTTTCCGGAGCTGAACGCAAGATGATGTATAAAAACCATTTTTTTTTTTTAGGGTTTTTCACATATAACTAACCCAACGCGTTTTCAATATCGCAGATGTTTGAATACCCTA
>BLSH010387658.1:601989-616525 GCA_018402905.1 Glandirana rugosa | reverse complement strand
TTTACAAGATCTGGCAACCTTGGCTGGACATTGGGGATTCCTTTTGGGAGGACACCCCGTTGTCCCAGCAGTAGGGGGGTAGTGGACGGCTGACTAGTGCCTGGGTGACTGTGTAATGGGGTCGGTTGAAGACGTCTGTCATTTTCCCCCCTCCCCCTTTGTTGGGGGAGTTCTCCTATAACGGCAAGGAGCTGGTGAGGTGAGGTGTATGGGTGAGGACCTGAAGAGTGGATGGTGTGTGTGTGGGTGAGTGTTAGTTGAAATTTATTTTTTGGGTTTTTTTTGGGTTATAGTATAGTATAGTTTTTGTGTTTCTGTACACTCCTTTGACCTCCTGTACCGATCCGGCTGGGTCGGAGGGGCAGGTTTTGGTTAAACTCCTCTAACCGCCCCCCTTTTACAAAGGGGATGGCGGACTATTACTGTGAGATATGTTGTTGGCCATGTTCGGCCCTGGTTTGGTTGTAATCTGTATATCTCCTTGCCATGTGTTTTTACGACTAATGTAACTATTGTAATTATACTTTGTCAAAAATTAATAAAAACATACTTTAAAAAAAAAAAAATGTCGCTCTATTTTTTTGTTTATAGCGGTGATCAGATGTGATGTAGAGGAGATCAAATACCACCAAGCTCCATTTGTGGGAAAAAAAAGGACGTCAATTGTCTTTTGGTACAACGTCGCACGACCATGCAATTGTCAGTTAAAGCGACGCAGTGCCAAATTGCAAAAAGTGCTCTGGTCAGGAAGTGGATAAATCCTTCCAGAGCTGAAGTGGTTAATTAACCCCCTTCATGCTGCATTTGTGGCAGTGGTGTCAGTGTTATACTGCAGCATCAAGGGTTAATGAACACTGATACTGATGCCACAAATGCAACATGAAAGGGGTTAATTAACTGACACTGGTCACTAATGCATTAGTGACCACTGGCAATACATTAACCCCCTTCATGCTGCATATTACAAATGACATTAATCGCACCTCTCCCTCCCTCCGTTTTCCGGTTTATCTGTATATGTTCATGTTACTTTTTATGCACTGCTTCCTGGTTGGTTCCTCCTCTCGCACTCACACTGCCCAGCAGCTCTCTATGTCCCTCTCTCTCTTCCCAGGCCAGCCTCTCAGTGACGTCACGCCGGGACTCGGAAGTGCCTGACAGGGAAGTAAAGTCTGGGTCCTAGGCTTGTGCCGCGTGCAGAAGCTCACTCTGCACAGCATTGCAGGCAGCTCTGCACTATTGTAGCGGTACTTAACCACTTCAGCCCCAGAAGGATTTCCCACTTTAGGACTAGAGCACTTTTTGCGATTTGGCACTGCGTCGCTTTAACTGACAATTGCGCGGTCGTGCAACGTTGTACCCAAATGAAATTTGTGTCCTTTTTTCCCACAAATAGAGCTTTCTTTTGGTGGTATTTGATCACCTCTGTGTCATTTCTGATCACCGCTATAAACAAAAGAAGAGCGACAATTTTGCAAAAAAAAACAAATTTCTTACTTTTTGCTAAAATACAAATCCAAAAAAAATATAAAAAAACATTTTTTTCCATCGGTTTTGGCCGATTTATATTCTTCCTCATATTTTTGGTACAAAAAAAAAATCGCAATCGACATTTATTGATTGGTTTGCGCAAAAGTTGCCGCGTTTACGGATGATGAGAATTAATTTCTGGGGTTTTTATTTATTTTTAAGTTTTTACTAGTAATGGCGGTGATCTGCGATTTGTAGCGGTACTGCGATATTGCAGCGGACATGTGGGACCAGTTTAACACTTTTTTGGGAACATTGGAATTTATACAGCGATCAGTGCTATAAAAATGCACTGATTACTGTGTAAATGCCATTGGCAGTGAAGGGGTTAACCCGGAGGGGGCGCTCTAAGGGTTAACTATGTTCCCTGGGCATGTTCTAACTGTCTGGGGGAAGGGAGTGATCACGGCTTCCATATACAGCCCTTCTCCCTCTATGAGAACGGGGATCCGTATTTACCTACACGGACCTCCGTTCTCTCACTGCGGGGAGGGGCATCACGGGTAGCCGGCGGCAATTGAGTCTGCCCTACCCGCACTTCTGCACTACTTTTGGCGACTTCGGGGTGCGATTTCCATAGACATCTGTTCAGCAACCCGCACAGATGTCACTGAAATCGCCCCTGAAATCCTGACTGACATGAGGAATGAAATGGTGCGAGTTCAGCTGAACTCACACAATTTCATTCCCACTGTCAGTGTGAACCTAAGCTGAAGGCCGGTTCATACCATGAATCGCATAGGAATGCGCTATGCGTACCTAAACGATTCACATATGATCCGGGTGCAGTGCGATTCCAGCTTATTTATTTGAATGGGCTGCAATCGTGATAGAGCGCACCAAAAGTCGGGCATGCAATACTTTATAACAAGCACAGCAACCAGATCGCATGATACTATGGTACTATGCCATCCAGTGCAGGCAAACGCACTGTGTTTTTGACTTGCGTTTGGGGTGTCATTAAGTTAACACTGAGACCCGCTGCAGATCGCATGTGCAGATGGGTTTCCCACACCGCATTCTGGTGTCCCTTAAAGGGACACATTTCTGATACATGTTTATTCCACTTTTTAACCTCTTCCGGATGCCCACTGTATGTATACTGTACGTCATTAGTTTGACATTATTATATTATATATAGTTATATTATATACCAGTGTCCATGAAATACAGCCATATATCAGTGCCATGAAATACAGCATATACCAGTGTCCATGAAATACAGCCATATACCAGTTCCCATGAAATGCAGCCATACCAGTGCCCATAAAATACAGCCATATACCAGTCCCATGAATTACAGCCATATAGCAGTGTCCGTGAAATAACGCCATATACCAGTGTCCATGAAATACAACCATACAAGTGCCCATGAAATACAGCCATACCAGTGCCCATAAAATACACCCATATACAAGTCCCATGAAATACAGCCATATACCAGTGTCCATGAAATACAGCCATATACCAGTGCCCATGAAATACAGCCATATACCAATGCCCGTGAAATACAGCCATATACCAGTCCCATGAAATACAGCCATATACCAGTGCCCATAAAATAAAACCACACCTGTGCCCATGAAATACAACCATATACCAGTGCCCATGAAATACAACCACACCAGTGACCATGAAATACAGCCCTATACCAGTCCTATCAAATACAGCCATATAGCAGTGCCAATAAAATACAACCATACCAGTGCCCATAAAATACAGCCATATAGTAGTGCCCATGAAACGCAGCCATATAGCAGTGCCCATGAAATACAACCATACCAGTGCCCATAAAATACAGCCATATACCAGTGCCCATGAAATACAGCCATATACCAGTGCCCATGAAATACAACCACACCAGTGCCCATGAAATACCTCCATATACCAGTCCCATGAAATACAGCCATATAACAGTGCCTATGAAATACAACCATACCAGTGCCCATAAAATACAGCCATATAGTAGTGCCCATGAAACGCAGCCATATACCAGTGCCCATGAAATAGGGTTGCCACCTCATCCCTTTAAACCCAAACACATATTAATTACACAGGTTCTGTGGCTGATTAACCAGTTCAGATCCGCGCTATAGCCGAAAGATGGCTACAGCACGGCTCTGAAATGCCCGGAAGATGTCCATGGACGTCCTCCTCTTGTGCACGCTCCCTGTGCGCACCTGCAGCCTGCATCGACACGCTCTTACGGCCGCCGCATGCTGCATGGGCGTGCCCGCGGGTCGGGCAGACTCGATGTCCACCCGAGACCCGCCGATCACCTGTAGCAGCTGCAGAACGGGGAACCGCCAATGTAAACACAGAGATTCTCCGTTCTGTGAAGGGAACATAGCAGATCTACTGATCCCTGTCACTGGGACCAGTTAGATCTGTTATGTCCCGACCAGCCTCCACACAGTTAGAACAAATGCAGGGAACAATGTTAACCCCTTCCCTGCCCCCTGCAGGTTAAGCCCTTCACTGCCAATGACATTTATACACTAATCAGTGGACATTTAAATTTCTGATCGCTGTATAAATGTCATTGGTCCCAAAAAGTGTCAAAAATGTCTGACATGTCCGCTGCAATATCACAGTCCCGATAAAATCGCAGATCGCCGCCATTACTAGTAAAAAAAAAAAAAAAATAATAAAAACGTCATAAATCAATTTGCCACAATTCGTAGACGCGATAACTTCCCAAACCAATCAATATACGCCAATTGCAATTTTTTTTTTTTACCAAAAATATGTAGAAGAATATATATTGGCCAAAACTGATGAATAATTTTCTTTTTTATAATTTTTTTGGATATTTATTATAGCAAAAAAGTAAAAAATAGTGTTATTTTTTCAAAATCATCGCTCTTCGCTTATAGCGCAAAAAATAAAAACCGCAGAGGTGATCAAATACCACCGAAAGACAGCTCTATTTGTGGGGGAAAAAATGATAAAAATTGTGTTTGGGTACAACGTGCAATTGTCATTCAAAATGCGACAGTGCTGAAAGCCTAAAATTGGTCTGGGCAGGAGGGGGGTTTAAGTGCCCAGTAAGCAAGTGGTTAAGGTGGTAATTAAACTCACTTGGTGCCTTATCTGCATTAAATTAGCCTCAGAACCTGTGTAATTCATATGTGTTTGGGTTTAAAGGGATGAGGTGGCAACTCTACCATGAAATACAACCATATCTGTGCCCATAAAATACAGCCATATACCAGTGCCCATGATATAGCCATATACCAATGCATATGAAAGCCTTACCTGTGTCAATGAAATGCAGCCTGACTTGTGCCTTACCACAAAGAGCTGACAGGGAGACAGATTTGAATGTCCCTGCGCCCGGTGTGATGATGTCATCAGACATCGCCTGTCACTCAGATAGAAGACAAAGCAACCCCAGCGGCCACTGCAGCAGTACTCCATTCGGCCACCGGGGCTGCTCTGTCTTCTCTCTGTGTCTGAGTGACAGGCCCAGTACACACGCTTGTGGGTGTCCGGGAGCCCGCAGTCAGATGCAGACTCCCGCAGCGGTGGGGGGTTGGCCTGGTATATTCGCACCATAACACGCAGAGACACATTCCCCCATTTTTTGGGGGAAAAATGTGCGTCTTATGAGGCGAAAAATACGGTATATATACACACATATATTTACGTTACATACAGTTATGTCCATATATATTTGGACACAGACACAATTTTCATACGTTTGGCTCTGTATGCCACCAGAATAAAATTAAAACGAAACAAAAGTGCAGACTTTCAGCTTTAATTCAAGGGGTTGAACATAAATATCAGGTACACATTTTAGGAACTGCAACCATTTTTATACACAGTCTCACCATATTCAGGGGCTCAAATGTAATTGATCAAATGAATATAATCATAAATAAAATGTTCATTTTTAATATTTTGTTCAGAATCCTTTACTGGCAATGACTGCCTCAAATCTGGAACCCGTGGACATTACCAAAGACTGGGTTTCCTCCTTTCTGATGCTTTGCCAGGCTCTAACTCCAGCTGTCTTCAGTTGTTCTTTGTTTGTGAGTCTCTCTTAAGTTTTGCCTTCAGCAAGTGAAATGCTCAATTGGGTTGAGAGCAGGTGATTGACTGGCCATTGCAGAATATTTCACTTCTTTTCTGTCAAAAGCTCCTGAGTTGCTTTTGCAGTGTGTTTTGGATCATTGTCCATCTGTACTGTGAAGCGCCGTCCAATCAGCTTTGCTGCATTTGGCTGAATCTGGGCTGACAGTTTCTCTCTAAACACTGCAGAATTCAACCGGCTGCTTCTTTCTTCTGTCACATCATCAATAAACACCAATGACCCAGTGCCACTGGAAGCTATGCATGCCCATGCCATCACACTGCCTCCCCACCATGTTTTACCATGTTTTACAGATGATGATGTGTGCTTTGGATCATGAGCCGTTCCAAGCCTTCTCCACACTTTTTTCTTCCTGTCATTCTGGTACAGATTAATCATTCGTCCAAAGAATGCTTTTCCAGAACTGGCCTGGCTTTTTTAGATGTTTTTTGGCAAAGTTTAATCTGGCTTTTATATTCTTCAGGCTTATGAGTGGCTTGCACCTTGTGGTGAACCCTCTGTGTTTGCTCTTGTGAAGTCTTCTCGTGATTGTAGACTTTGACAACAATACACCCACCTCCTGGAGATAGTCCTTCACTTGTCTAGATGTTGTGAAGGGGTTTTTCTTTACCATAGAGAGGATCCTGCGATCATGCACCATTGTTGTCTTTGGTGGACATCCAGGCCTTTTTATGTTGCTGAGCTCACCAGTGCGTTCTTCTTTCCTCAGAATGTACCAAACTGTTGATTTGGCCACTCCTAATGTTGCTGCTATCTGATGGATTTGTTTAATTTTTCAAGCCTTACAATGGCCTGTTTCAGCTCCTTTGAACACATGATGGAAGTTTACAGCAATAGATTCCAAATGCAAATACCACACTTAAAATCAATTCCAGACCTTTTACCTGCTTAATTGATGAAGAAATAACGAAGGAGTAGCCCACACCTGGCCCGTGAAACAGTTTTTGATTCAATCGTCCAATTACTTTCGGTCCCTTGAAAAAGGGTGGAGGGCTATGCTTAAAAGCTATAATTCCTAAACCCTTCCTCCGATTTGGATGTACATACCCTCAAATTAAATCTGAACGTGCACGTTCAGCCAATATCCATTATATAACTATAGCTTGAATATATTTTGGTAAATACCTAAAGAAATTGTGACTGTGTTCAAATATATATGGACCTAACTGTATATACATATATATATATTTTTTTCTGAATCCTTATTTGTATTTGTTTGGCTGACCACATGAGCTCAATTTATTATTATTGAAAAAATATATTTTTCTTCATTTCTATCTGTATTTATTTATTATGATTATGAGAAATTATTATTATTGAAACAAAATATATATATTTTACACATTTTAGATATTTCTATCTGGCTTATTACATGTGCTCAATACATATTATTAATGATATTAAATGGGGCTCAAGTGATCAGCCAAACAAATAAATAAAAATGTAAAAAATATATATTTTGTTAAAATAATAATTTCTCATAATCATAATTAATAAACACAGATACAAATAAAGATGTGAGTGACCGTTGAGGTGACAGGCTGCAAACAGCAGCCCAACCCCGCACCCCGGTCCATAGAGGGGTCGTCTTTTGTAAGGCCGGTCCCCAGTGCTGGGGAGGTTGGGGGTCACTGCTCTACATGTTATAATCATGTAGGAACCATCAATGATCTCTAAATCCTAGTTAGTTGGTGCATTATATTAGATTACATGTATTTCATGTTATTCCTTTTCTTTTCCAACAGAATGCAATGAAGCCTCAGCCAACTGTGACAACAGAGTAGACATGGAAAGTGTCCCAGCAGAAGCCAACAATGTCACATCTCTTGAGACTCCCCTGAGCTTTGACACCGGACTGACCATGGTAAGTGTCACAGCAGAAACTGAGGAAGTCACATCTCTCGTGACTCCCCCAAGCTGTGACACTGAAAAGACCATGAAAAATGTAGCAGCAATTAGAAAGATCATGAAAAATGCCACACCAGCTAGAAAGCCCATACAAAATGTGGCAGCAGAAGTCCCACCTCTTGTGACTCCCCCAAGCTGTGACACTAGAAAGACCATGAAAAATATGGCAGCATTTAGAAAGATCATGAAAAATGCTGCTCCAGCTAGAAAGCCCATGAAAAATGCTGCAGCAGAAGTCCCACCACTTGCGACTCCCTCAAGTTGTGACATTAGAAAGACCATAAAAAATGTAGCAGCAGTTAGAAAGATCATGAAAAATGCAGCACCAGCTAGAAAGCCCATGAAAATTGCAGTAGCAGAAAACATCAAAGTCCCACCTCTTGAAACTCCCCCGAGCTGTGACACTATAAAGAGCATAGAATGTGTCACAGCAGAAAATTGCATTATCCAGTTTCACGTGAGACCTCCACACTGTGACACCCAGTCAAGCTTCATATTGCACCATCTGCTTGGAGAAGAAGGCTTTAGACAGGTAAGTTTTCATTTTCCCACCTATAACTAGATTGGTAGCCCCACCCACAAAACAAATCCCTCCCCAGTAACTAGCCAATGTGTACCAGCCACCCAAAATGGATTCAGCTACTGGTAGACCGAATTTTGACACACTGCCTAAATCAACAATCCACTTCTCTGAGGTGCTCTGCCATCCTGTTGTCTCACATTTTATGCTGCATTCTTCATCATAGTGAGGAATGCAAAAAAGACTATGAAGACAGTGTGCCTCTATACAATGGCTGAAGAAGTCGGGAGGAGCTGGGAACAAAAAATCAAGAAAGCTCTCCCTGCTACAGATAACAGAAGACAGTTCACAACCGAACACCAAAGCCTTCATCAATAACTACTTCTAATTCCTCCTCAATGCTAGTTACATCCTTTCCCAACCATGAAGAACCGTTCTTTCCCACAACGCAAATGACTTTTGTCTTTTCTCTCATTTAGGTCTTTCTGGCAACTCATTGTGCAACCAAGAAGATTGTGGCCATCAAGTCAGTCGTTAAGACTGCAGATCAACGTGACTTCGTTGAAACAGAGCAGAAGGTCTTGCAGATGGCAGCAGGGTGTCCATTCCTCACCGAGCTTTACACCACATTTCAGACCCATGAGTCCGCCTGTTTCGTTATGGAATATGTCTCTGGAGGGGATCTGTTTGATTTCACCATGAACTATTTCCCTCTTGACATTTCCATCATAAGGTAAGTCTCACCACAATGAGAATAGAATAGAAAGTAATCTTTATAAGATATGTTGTTTTACAATCCAGGCGTTTAGAATTACATTGGACTCCATTAGAATGCTTATTTACATCAGTCCACCCAGATCTGACGTAGACACTTTAGAGTAATGTCACTCCATCCTCCATGAATATATGAGGGAAACAATACACAGCAGGGGACACCACAACTCTCCCAAGCTTAGACACTCTATATTATCATAGTAGGGTTTGGGTTCAAATTAGACTGTTCATCCACATGGCATTCTGCAATCCCAGTTTTCCCACAGCGGACAGTAATTGCACCATGTGGGGAAGGAGATGGAGACAGTCCAGAGTCACCTAGTAACACGTCACAGTTTAACTTCTTAATGCTGGGGCCTCCCTGTTCTTTAAGAGGTTTCTGATGCCAGGAGGCGGGGCAGGGTTTTTGACCATGTGCCCGCCATGATTGGCTGTCATGGTGGTCAATTGATCGGAAAGCAATCAATCACAAGTAGAGATTGGAAGCTTTCCGTTAGCCGCCGGTAACTGTGCTGGGAGGGCGCTTTAGACACAGCTCTGAGTACATTCTGGTACGCATATATGCGGCCTCTCAGTGTTAAGGCCCACCCGCCAAGAGGCCACATATATATGCATACCGCCGGCAGGGGTTAACACTTCTGGACCAGTGATGTACCGGTATATCATCACCCTGGTACGGTTTTTAGAGGTGACAGTCAGTTCTCTTGTAAAAGCAATCCTAGTGTCTAACTAGCCGCAGGATTGGTTTTACAAGCAGCAGGAGGGGACTCCTCCCCTCCCAGTGCCTTCTAGGGCTTTCTCAGGCTTTCCCATCCCACCGGGAGACCCTGGCGACCAGCCGACACATCTGCTGGCTGGACAGATAGCTGAACAAAGCCGTGAATGGCTCTCCACTATGGTGACCTGGAAACAATGACCTGACATCACTTCCGGTTTACTCAGCGGCTCCATTTTTAAGAAATCAAAAGCATTCAAAAACACAGATCTTGGTGTTGTGAATGCTTTTAAGGGCAGGCAGGGACTTGGGGTCTTATAGTACCTGTCACATGCCTATTGCTGTTACAAAGATGTTTACAGCCTGGATCCTACCAATGGGTTCTCCCAGGTGACTCCAGAATCTAGGATCTGGTGTAACCAGAAATAGTGAACAGGTGTCATACCCAGAACTCTGACTGTACTGTCACCTAAATAACCTGAAAGGTGGGACTGGTAATGGGATAGAGACAGGTACTCCCTCCCTGTCTAATGACTGTAAAGTGTAGTTTCTTCAGAATCTAATTTTTTTCTATTTTATAGATTCATTGCGGCAGAAATATCCTGCGGATTGGCGTTCCTCCACAAGCGTGGAATCGTTCATAGGGACATCAAGGGAGACAACATCCTACTGGATGACAAAGGTCATGTCCACATTGCAGACTATGGAGTGGCAGTAATGGATCTGTATGGTGATACCAAGGTGACGGGCATAGCCGGAACAATTGGATACATGGCCCCAGAAGTAAGTCAAGCTAGACCTTTAACCATCACTAGACCTCATCTATTCAGCATATCACAATCCATTCACTATCCCTCTGATACTTGTAATATGAACATTTTAGGCTGCATGCAGCATGTAAATCACTTTGATTAATTTGTTAATGTATGTCCAGGGGGGGCAGTCATTGCGTATGCTGACTCTGCCTCCTGGTTAGCTATTGGACACAGTGGTTGTTCTTTGCTATTCCTCTTGCTTAAAGCCTAGCTACAATACCTATAATAATAGACATATGAAATAGTGAACATATAAAAAATATATGAAGCTACATCAAGGTTAATGTTACAATGATTTCTATTGGAGAGCAGATATCACTACCTGCTCTCTGTTACACTCTGAAGAATTATGGCCCATTTATAAAATACATGCCACTAAGTAGAGCCTGTGGTATCCTATGAAGTTCTGTACCTTTAACATAACAAAGAGGACTCTGATTTGCTTAGGGTGAGTCACATGACTAAGCTTTTCTTCAAATTTCTATTTTTCTTTTTACACCCAGTCCCTATAATAGCACTCAAAGTCCCAATTCCACCGCTGTGCTTTATAAATGTCATTTTTATTAAAGTAGCGATATTGCCATAGTAGGGACATACTGCTGCTTTGTAAATGCCTCCCTTAGAATACATGTTCAATGAATATATATTATTCTTTCCCCTATTAAAGGGATTGTATGTAAAGGAATGTAAGTTTATAGGAACTAGGTAACTGATTTCTCTTCTCTGATTGGCAGGTTATAAACGGCGAGTTCTACCAGTTTGAGCCCGACTGGTTTTCAATGGGGGTTGTGATATACAAGATGGCTACATGCGCTGTGCCGTTCTGTAACCATACCATACAGGTATACAGGGAGGCTGTGAGTTTCAAAAATCCTGTTTACCCCCCGGTCATGGACCCAGACCTGGAGGACTTCATAGAAGGAGTAAGTAGAAGACATTTTCTAACTCTGGAGAGGCACATTGAAGGTTTCAAGGCCTACTGCTGCTGCTTTAAGGATATCATGTAGGGGTGTTGCCAAGTCTGGTTGTCAGCTGGACTGTTGGGTAGTTTTGCTTCTTCATCTCATGGTGAAGATCTAATGGTAATACTTCATCCTTGGGCTGAGGGTTCAGAAGATGCCACATGTGGGGGTCAACCACTAATGTGCATATTGTATCATGTTATTAAAGCAGAACTCCTACCCATTTACTATTGCTTTGAACATAGTGGGGAGGATTAGATCACCTGCCATCATTTTATTGTCCCTGTTATGGACATTTTGTTTAATATCCTGTCCTGGTGACACGGAAATCTCACCTAATGGAACACAGAATACAACCACAACCCGACGGAGAGGTTCTAACCCTTTACAACTCCATTCATCAAACTGCTTTTATCGCCCTGTGCTGATAAATTATGTTAATGAGAAGAAAAAAAGATCTTAAAAAAATCGAATCCCTTTTTTTGGGGCTGTAATTCTACTTTAAGTGTCACCGCCAATCTCAAAGAGCCCAGGGAGTTAGAAGTGATCTAATGGCAGCATAGCATAAAGTGTACTCATTTATTTTGCTGGAATATAATATGAATTCCATTCATGTGCAATCACTCAGCTGATCTACACTTCAGCAGATAGACATGCAGCACCTATGCTTGGCTATATGTGTGTCTTCACATGCTAAGATCCTGGAGAGCTGGGAGAGACAGTTGACGGGAGAAGGTGCAATGGTACATACATCTCTGGGATATCTAGGGCATGTGACTTCAGCCATCATAATGTAGTTTGCTTCTAGATTTGTATCCTATCAGCTCTCCCACTGCATGGAAAGAGGAAGAAGGTTCTATGTTGTATTCTGGAAGTTGGTCAATGTTAAAGCCCAACTCAAAAAAAACCTTGCAGTAGGCAATCACCAACCCCACCCCACCCTGCACTCTAAGGGTTTATTGCTTGTTAACTCTACGGGCAGAGAAAGAGGAACCTAGCCCTAACTTCTCTGCATCATCATGTACAATACAGGCCTATCAGTCCTACATTGTATGTGAGGAGGTAATAGGGTTGCCACATCATCCCTTTAATCCAGGACACATATTAATTACACAGGTTCTATGGCTGATTAAGGTGGTAATTAAACTCACTTGGTGTCTTATCTGCATTAAATTAGCCTCAAAACAACCTGTGTAATTCATATGTGTCCTGGATTAAAGGGATGATGTGGCAACCCTAGGAGGTAAGCATGTGACCGTGGCTGGGAAAGCTTTAGAGAGGGGCTGTGGGGGACTGGTTGCACAGATGAAGGCCGTCCAAAGCAAGCAATGAATTATTACACCTTATTCCTCTACCCCTATACAAAAAAATATCCCCACTCCCAAAAATACTGTAAGGGAAGTTTTCCTTTTTTCTGGAGTTGGGCTTTAGCAATATCCTGTTTACTCATGTCAGAGATCTATGAATACAGAATCTCATATTTGTTTTTTCTTTTTGCAGCCCGTGGACAAGGACTTGGAAATTCACTCTCGACTTCCTCCATCAGTGATAGATAGAAAAGGATTGGGCATTCCAGGAAAGAAAATATACATGCCTGGATTCCTAAACATCGACAGGTTGTAAACATGCCTGTCAACCGTGCAAAGACATTGATGCCATCTTCAGAGGACCCAGATGATGAAGAGTCCTCGGATTTTGACAATATTTCCTGACTAAACTGGATTGGATTTATACACCAATATAACATCTTTGAAAGTTCCAGATGATGAAGATTCCTCATATTTGGACAATACTTCTTGATGTGAAATAATACCCGGATTGGACCTATATACCGATATATTCATGGGAAACTTGGAGAGGACAGTTCATCTGTAAAGACATTGATATTGTCTTCAGAAGATCCACATGAACAAGATTCCTCATATTTGGACATTACTTCTTGATGTGACATAATACCCGGATTGGACTTATACCGATATATTCATGAAAACCTGGAGCAGACAGTTCAGCTTCAAGCTCAAGTCCAAGCAGTTTTAAACTGAAAACCATCAAAAGATATTGTGATGTCTACCCAGCCTTCAGCTGTGTGCAGTCAGCCTATGTTACCCTATGGGGATGGAGCAGCTGGGCAACCGGGGAACACAGCCACAGGTTCTAATTTGTGTGCATTCCTGGCTGCTTACCCACGCCTGCACACCTGTCAAATTAGGACCCATGGCTGTGTTTGTCCAGCCGCTGTGTCCCCTCGAAGAGGTGGTTGGACATCAATATATATTCAATATTGATAAAACAAGCAATTTTAACCTGAAAACCATCAAATGATATTGAGATGTCCACCCAGCCTGCAGCTGTGTGCAGTCAGCCTATATTACTCTATGGGGAACACAGCCAGAGGTCCTAATTTGTGTGCATTCAGGTCCCCTCACCCACGCCTGTCAAATTAGGACCTATGGCTGTGTTTGTCCAGCTGCTGCGTTCCCTTAAAGGGGTGGTTGGGCATCAATTTGTATTCTATATTCATTAAACAACCAGTTTTAAACTGAAAACCATCAAAAGATTTTTGTGATCATAGGCATGCGCAGCCCATTGCATTAGGGTGTGCACCTCAAAGCTCAAACACACATGCGTGTGTGTGTATATATATATATGTATATACACATACACACACACACACTGAACAAACATTTTAAAGTGTATTAAAACATTTTTTAACACTTATCAATGTTAAAAATTAAATAACACACTTTGTGAAGGGGTCTCTGATGTAAAGGGGTCTATGATGTAAAGGGGTCTCTGATGTGAGGGGGTCTCTGATGTGAAGGGGTCTCGGATGTGAAGGGGTCTTGGATGTGAAGGGGTCTCTGATGCGAGGGGGTCTCTGATATGAAGGGGTCTCTGATGTGAAGGGGTCTCTGATATGAAGTGGTCTCTGATGTAATGGGGTCTCTGATGTAAGGGGGTCTCTGATGTAAGGGGGACTCTGATGTGGAGGGGTCTCTGATGTGAAGGGGTCCCTGATGTGAAGGGGTCTCTGATGTGAGGGGGTCTCTGATGTGAAGGGCATTTTATTCAAGAACACTACAATCATACAGTCGTAAAGTTTCCCAAGAGTGGAGAGTGGGGGTATGTGGTTACGTGGGATGTATGTATGTATGTGTGGTCTCTGGGGAAGTGTAGTCTCTGGGGAAGTGTAGTCTCTGGGGAAGTGTAGTC
>BLSH010387658.1:588974-600367 GCA_018402905.1 Glandirana rugosa | reverse complement strand
GGGGTCTCTGATGTGAAGGGGTCTCTGCTTTGAAGGGGTCTCTGATGTAAAGGGGTCTCTGATGTGAAGAGGTCTCTGATGTAAAGGGGTCTCTGATGTGAACGGGTCTCTGATGTGAAGGGGTTTCTGATGTGAAGGGGGCTCTGATGTGAAGGGGTCTCTGATGTGAGGGGATCTCTGATGTGAGGGGGTCTCTGATGTAAAGGTGACTCTGATGTGAAGGGGTCTCTGATGTGAAGGGGTCTCTGGTGTGTATGTATGTATGTAGGGTGCATTGGTGTATGGGGGTGAGAGGTGAGAACCCTTTGAAATGCTGACATACTAACATCACAAGAACTTATTTTACAAGCTGGTCTCTGCACCCTTTTCAGCAGAGCAGCAGGGAGCACAGTGACTCCGCCTTCAACCCCACCTCTTTGTCCCTTCTGCAGCCAACCAGAGGAGAGAACCCGGCAACATGGAGGCTCCGCTTCTGTATCCCGTCTGCAGCCAGCTCTGCAGCACGCTGACAGAGATGGGGAGGGAGACTTGGAAACATTGGCCCATTGCAGCAGGAGCAGAAATCACTGCAAACCCAAACCCGGGACACAGCCGTGGTTGCACAGCTTAGGCACAGGCACAGTGAGCCACCAGCGGGTCTGAATAATGTGTCCGGGTTTCTGGTGTTGCCTGTCACGCTGCCGGGTTGAGTCTACACCTCTGTAGGGGGGGGGGGGTGATGGAAGGGGAGTCTACACCTCTGAAGGGGGGGAGGAGGGAGGGAAATGAATGAAGGGCTTGCGCCGAGTGCAGGAACACACTCAGCACACTCTTACAGTTTTGCCACACACATTTATGAGATACAGGCAGGGGCAGGGGCAGAGGCGGCGGTATAGTGAGTTAACAAACTTCACTTGCGCCCCTCTAGTAAATGGTATTGCCCAGGGCTTCCTCCCCTGCCTTGTACCAGCCCTGCTCAGCGGTAGACAAAGGGCAGTAGTGGGCTGCGGAAGCCCCGCGGTGGCAGCAGGCAGGACTTGTCAATTAGATAATAAAAACAACGGAGTTAATCCAGCCCTGATACTACTTCTATAGTTCTGGCTACGGCATCCCTGACAGCAGGTGGCGGAGTAATATTCAGCCGCCAGGGATGCTGTAGCCGGAACTATAAAAGTAGCATCGGTAAATGCAGCCACTTGCCTGTTTAATCCGCGGTCAATGACTGCACTCACTGGAGTTACACAGCCTGAGCCAACTAAATTATAGTCCCATAGTCCCACTCGCAGAGTCGCACTGACATTGTCTATTAGCAGAGGTGCTGAAATGGAGTTCCTGCACATTCCGCCAGCAAAAAAGCCTTGGGGTGTGCTGGATGTGCCTGGGCATTAGGGTGTGCCCAGGCACACCCCGTGAGCACACCTATGATTGTGATGTCCGCCCAGCCTGCTGCTGTGTGCAGTCAGCCTATGTTACGCTATGGGGACAGAGCAGCCGGGCAGCCAGGGACACAGCCACGGGTCCTAATTTGTGTGCATTCAGGGCCACTCACCCACACCTGCACACCTGTCAAATTAGGACTCGTGCTTGTGTTTGTCCAGCTGCTGCGTTCCCTTAAAAGGGGTGGGCAGACATCACAATATCTTTTGATTTTTTTAATATTTTAAGACTGATTGTTTAACATTTATTAGTCTGTTTCCCCCACAGATGTATAATCCAGGGAGTAATTCGATCGCCTTCGGGGGTCAGGAAGGATTTTTTTCCTTGTTGGAGCAAATTACACCACGCTTCATCAGGGTTTTTTTCGCCTTCCTCTGGATCAACTGTGGGGTCTGGATAATCATACAAACCCCCCCCCCCCCCAAAAAAAAACCTGCTCTGTACAGAGGAGCCTTGACGAGGCAGCGCAGCTTCCACATACATTTGCAAAGGTGTGCAGTGTGACTGTCTGCATGGGGATACATGGACCGCCTGTACCCACCGCCCTCACACGAGGCACGGATTCATACGCCTTGTGTAAACGAGTCCTTGGGACCTCACATTACAGAGGAGCCTTGGAGAAGAAGTTGCAAATGTGTGCAACTAAGACCTCTGTTATTAATGTAAATTGTTAGATTGTGCCATTTTGTTTTATTTGCAGGCTAGCTGGTAAGTGTCCTGGGAAATGTTTTGTGTTTGTGCTGCGCAAAGTCCTTCCATGTACAGCTTACTTCAAATCCTAGTTATAAACTGCATTAGTTGTCCTGTTTTGTATACTGTTTTTAGATAAAACTTTAATAAAAGCTATAATTATAAAAATAAAATGTGGTAGTTGTCCGGTTTTGTATACTGTATTTATCTAAAACTTTAATAAAAACTACAATTATAGAAAAAAACTGGGATGGTTGTCCATCTTGTAAAAACTGTATTAAAGCGGAGTTACACCCAAAAGTGGAACTTCCGCTTTAAGGGAAGGTGACCCCCTACCACAATTGGCATGTCATTTTTTAGGGGGGGGGGGACCAGGGACCCTGTTTTCACAAGGTCCCAGGTCCACTTCCTCCCGTAGTTCACCTCTCCCCCCTCCCTCTTGGCGCAGTGTGCGCCCGGCTTTGAAGCCAAAGCCGGGTGCCCACACTTGTGATGCCGGTGCTGCCGAGGGGAGGGGGAGAAGAGTGAACCCTCGAGTGGCGCATCGCTGGACCGCGGGACAGGTGAGTGTCCGATTGTTAAAAGTCAGCGGTTACACTTTTTGTAGCTGCTGACTTTTAACTGGATGGAACTCCGCTTTAATACAGTGGGGTTGATTTACTAAGGGTGGAGAGTGCAAAAACCGGTGCAGCTGTGCGTGTTAGCCAATCAGCTTCTAACCTCAGCTTGTTCAATCAAGCTTTGGCAATAAAACCTTGAAGCTGATTGGTCTATGTGTGGAGCTGCACCAAATTGTGCACTTTCAAGCTTTAGTAAATCAAGCCCATTATATCAGTATTATACATATACAATCTTTCTGTTGTCAATGAACATCAAATAGATGACAAGCCTGAATTTGGGGAAGATTTGTGTGACTGAATCATCGGAGGGGAGCCGTACAAAACAGGAGCAGACATGGCTGTAAATTTAGGCCTGCTAAAAGGGGATGTTTCAATGTATTACATAGCAGGCCTCTGTTGTATAAGCCCTTCCCTCATGGACGCCAAGCAAAAAAGAAGGAGGCCATTACTCTTCACTCTGTGGCTGGGGCGGACTGACAACTCATGGGGCCCCCGAGCAATAAGAGATCATGAGGCCCCCTGTGTCCCCGTCCACATTAAAGCCAAATCCACATCTCTCTCTCTTCTCTCTCTCTGTATCTCTATTTCTCTCCCTCTTCCTGTATCTTTCTTCCTTTATCTTTCTCTTTTTCTCTCTCTCTTCCTCTCTGTGTATCTCTCCCTCTTTATATCCCCCCACACACCATCTCCTTTTCTCTCCCTCTGTCGCTCTATCTTCATCCCTCTTTCTATCTCATATTTTTTCTTTTTATCCCTCTCTTAAGCCTCGTACACACGGTCGACGATCGGCTCAAATCGTATATTGGCTGTTGTATCTCGCGTACTGACATGCACTAAGCGATTGTACGACCAAGCCGAACGTAGTGACGTGTTATGAACGTATAAAGAGAAAGTTCAGGTGCATGTAATTTGTGTCCGGCCGTTCCTGACTTCTGAGCATGCGTGTTTGGCACAGTACAACTTGTTGGACCAACTTCTCTGTACACACGATACAACGGTCGTACGACCGCTTGTTGGTACTACCAAAGTTTTCTAGTCTGCTCATTCAACTGCTGTTGTACGACCGTCATATGTAGGCTGTTCTAATCGCGCATACTAACGGTCAATTTAGCATACAACGGTCGTTCGTACGACCTGTTGTATACGATCGTCGACCCGTGTGTACGAGGCTTAAGTCTCTCCATTTCTATCTCCCTCTCTCTGTCTCAGTAGAAGAGGTGATGTAAATGAAGCCGTCAGTGACAGTAGTGGAGATGTAGTGGCCATGGATATTGAGTAGAAGTTAGTATATGATCCCATTGGATACTCACAGTGGCAAGGCACTTGCTGTAGAGTACTGCGCCCAGTCGGTGAACCATTGTCAGTAGTGAGCAGTGCTGCATGGTCCCAGGGTTTAGGCTGGGCTTCAGAGTCGTCCCCCAGCTCAGGCATTGCAGAGGCTTTCTCCTGCCACATCGGTTTGACATGGATGAGTGAGTTTGGGGTGGAGGAACTTGACTGGCCTGCACAGAGCTCTGACCTCAATCCGATAGAACACCATTGGGGTGAATTAGAGCAGCAAGCCAGGCCTTCTCATCCAACATCAGTGCCTGACCTCACAAATGTGCTTCTGTAAGAATGGTCAAACATTCCCATAGACACTCCTAAACCTTGTGGACAGCCTTCCCAGAAGAGTTGAAGCTGTTATAGCTGCAAAGGGTGGACCAACTCAATATTGAGCCCTACAGACTAAGACTGGGATGCCATTAAAGTTCATGTGCATGCAAAGGCAGGCATCCCAATACTTTTGACAATATAGTGTGTATATAAACGCCTTTAGCTGTCTGCATGTAATACCGGTCAGCAGCACTTTTTGGATAAATTACTTTAGCCACTTCAGCCCCGGAAGGATTTCCAGCTTTAGGACCGGAGCCCTTTTTGCGATTCGGCACTGCGTCGCTTTAACTGACAATTGCGCGGTCGTGCGGCATTGTACTCAAACGAAATTTGCGCCCTTTTTTTCCCACAAATAGAGCTTTCTTTTGGTGGTATTTGATCACCTCTGCGTCATTTCTGATCGCCGCTATAAACAAAAGAAGAGCGACAATTTTGCAAAAAAACCCAAATTTCTTACTTTTTGCTAAAATACAAATCCAAAAAAAAAAAATATAAAAAAACATTTTTTTTCACCGTTTTTGGCCGATTTATATTCTTCCTCATATTTGCGATAAAAAAAATCGCAATCGCCGTTTATTGATTGGTTTGCGCAAAAGTGGTCGCGTTTACGGATGATGAGAAATCATTTTTGGGGTTTTTATTTTTTTTTATTTTTTATTAGTAATGGCGGCGATCTGCGATTTTTAGCGGTACTGCGATATTTCAGCGGACATGTTGGAACATTTTGACACTTTTTTGGGACCATTGGCATTTATACAGCGATCAGTGCTATAAAAATGCACTGATTACTGTGTAAATGCCATTGGCAGTGAAGGGGTTAACCTGCAGGGGGCGCGCTAAGGGTTAACTATGTTCCCTGGGCATGTTCTAACTGTATGGGGGCTTGCCTAGCTGGGGAAGTGGTCACAGCCTTCATGTACAGGAAGGCTGTGATCACAGCCCTTCCCCCTCACACAGAGCGGAGGTCCGTGTTTACATACACGGACCTCCGCTCTTTCACTCCGGGGGGGGCATCGCGGGTGGCCGGCGGCAATCGAAGCCGCCGCACCCGCTCCCTGGCCCCCCCGAACACAGTGAGCGCGCGCGCTCACAGTGGCTCTGTATCGCGGCCGCCGTCGTATGACGGCATTTTGCGTTACAGAGCCACATTGTCGCCGTCAAATGCCGATCAGCGGTCGGCAAGCGGTTAAAAGACAAGCATGGGTTTCCTGTTTTTTTTTATTTTTTTATTTAAACTTACCTAGGTGGAAGCAGTATTGGTCTCATGCAGCATCTGTCCCCCAGCACATCTGAACTAAGAACCGATCAATCGAACACTGCCGATCGCTCGGTTCTGACAGCTCCCGAAACAGAGAGCTGCAGACTGTCAGTCACAGCTCTCTGCTCTGCCCCTCCTCGCTCATTGGAGCGATGAGCTGTGGAGGGGGTGGAGCGGCCCGGCTCAGGCTCTCAGCAACTCGCTGAGAGTCTGAGACGGGTGTTGGTCCAGGCACCTGGCGGCTCTAGACTCCATTGTCGAGATGACGAAGTGCCTGGACTGACTTCTGTGACGTCAGCAGAGAGTGGACTTCAGCCTGAAAATTGATCCCGGAAGTGCAAAAATAATTGCACTCCTGTTATCCACAGAAGTACAGCCAAACCAGCTTTGGCTATACATTAAATCCCAACTTAAAATTGATCCCTTTAAGTAAGGCCACACTGCAAGGGTACATTGCTGTTTAGTCTAGGGGAGAAGAAAAGCACTTTTACTTAATGGATCCTCCCATCCAGCGGATGGCGCTCCGCTCTGGCGGTGGACTGTCCTTCAGCATCAGAGCTAAGACAAGGGGTGGGTAGTTGCCCCGAGCACATTGGTAGAGGGGCTTCCCTTCACAGCACACATGACCCAGATCAGTATCTGGCAACCAGTAGGCCGCGGCTTCACGTCTGTTCTGACAACTACTGCTGTCAAAAAATGGAGGAAAAGGGGGGAAGGGGGGAGTGGACACGGATCTCAAAACCTTTTAACAGGTTGAAATCAAATCAATAAACTTCTGTCACACCCAGTATAGGGTGGGGTTCACCAATGAGACCAAATTTAGCCAAAACTACCAAAATTGGGGAAAGACCCCCAACCAGAAAGAAGGTCCAAGCCCTTCCTAAAGGAAGAGGAGGGATAACCCAACAGCATGTATGATGTATGCAGAAAAATAATTTATTGTGAATATGTATGAGAACACAGTGACATTAAGAAACACACAACTGACAACGTTGTCTAAAACAGGCACCCCGGGGTGATGGTATGCTTAACACACATATATATATATATATATATATAAAAATACTGCGGTTCTAGGTAATCCCAATAGGTGTATATATCCCAGGAAATCCTCTCAAAGAACACTGCCACTCAGTAAAGTATGGCCAGTGATATGAGGAACATCTGGGTATTAATACACTTCAGGGTTAGATATTGCATGGCATCGATGAAACATTTCCAAATAGCATATAGCCTGACGAAACAAATAACCACAAAGCAGGTAACAAAATGGTTAACATCAGTTATTGATCGCCCATGGTAGTATAGCAGTGGTGATCAGTTAATGAGTGATAGAACATGGAGCAACCTGAAAATTGGATGAATGAGCACATTAGGATCAACAGTCCATTAATTACGATCACTGAGTGTAGTGACCATGTGAAAACATGTACATAAGTGAAAAGTACACGGCCAATTCAAAACCATAAAAGGTCACTTGTGCAACAATACTGATGACAATTCAGGTAGTTTACATGTCTATGGGTGTAATAGGGGTAAATTATGCGGTTTCCCACAGAGTGCGGTGATGACAAGGCAGTCTCTTACTGAGGGTAAAGGCAGACACTCACAGTTTGGCGGACCCGTCCCGGGTCATAGGCTCATCATTTAGTTGTTGCAGTCCCATACCGAGTGTCGAGACGTCTATTGAAGGGGGGCGGCTCACCGCCAGCAAGTGCTCCGGAGCTCCTGTGGTGCAACGATAGGATACCCAAGTAAGGTCTTTACAAAGCCGCATAGATAGCGGTAGTCTTCAAAGTAGCCAGACCACAGCTCCGTATGTCCTCAGTAGCCATCTGTAAGGTGATTGTCCAACTCACTCAGCTGATCTTGCATTCACCGCGGCATGGAAACCCTGGAGTGGATCGGTCAGGGATGGAAGTTTTCATCGGCAAGATATCATGCGTATGGCATCCCACATCCACTAGGGACAGGGGGACCCCCGGGGGTGCACAAGGGAAGGGGGGAAGGGACGGAAACCGACGCATTTCATCTGCTGTGTCGCGGATTTCATCAGGGTGATGGGCCGTGGGTGTATGCAGCTTATTTAAGGGCAATGCCACCAATCATATCCACCTATCGGCCCGATACCGCCCCAAACATTGCTAAGTTAACCCTGTGCAGAGAAGATTGACCAGGGCAACAGGTTATAGCAAAACACATAAATCATAGATATTCAAGGCTATGTTAGCCCTTATCACTGCACATAATTAATAAGTAAAACTGACATAAAAAACAGAGTGGATCCATGCTCATCCTGGTATACATATGGTCTAGTGTTAATACCCATGGCTAATCATTTTTAAAATAATTTTAAATAATGATTAAAGAGGTTGATTTAATTCTCAATCTGCAGACCAGGCATAACCCTCCTTAATTAACCGGTTAATGTCCGATACTGATGTTTACATTACCAGGTTAGAGGGGCATAGTATGCAGATAAATCAAGGACAATTCATCCCTCAAGGTCATATTTAACCGTGACTGCCCATTATATATTTATTACAGTTGGGCGATTTCTCGGATATAGCCATATAACACACAAGCCAAGTATCGAATAGGAAGATAACAATAATAGTACAATTTTCAGGGTTCCAAGAGTCAAGGGAAATCTCATCCCTCAGGTTCATATTTAACCTACATTACCCATTATATATTCATTGCAATTGGGTAAGGTACTCAAAAATGGCTATGTATCACACAAGCAAAATACCCAATGGGGAGGTGGTGATAATAGTACGGCATTCAGGGCTCCAAAAATACGTGTAAATTGAACTCAGTATTGAGGCCTCTCGGGACCAAACGTATTAATCTAAAAATCCATTGCTTTTCAAGGCGTAATAACACTTTATCAAAGTCCCCTCTCCTCTTAGATAGACAATAGATGTTCTTCAATCCTAGTTTTTAAGGCTCTTTTGGTTTTCCCCACGTACATCTTACTACACGGGCATGTGATGATATAAAGGACTTTTTCGGTCGAACAGTTGATGAATTGATTAATTTTGTAAGTATTTTTACCAGAGCTGTCATTAAAGGTACTAGTTTTTTCCACATAGCGGCAAATATGGCATTTGCCACATGGAAACATCCCTTTTAAAGACTACTGCTGTCACCCTGGGCTCCAACATGCCCACTTTCCACCCTATTCACCCAAAGCTGACATGAAAAACACAAAATGTATGTGCAACTTACCAGCGCTAGAAAGCAAGTGATTGGTCACTGGTGTGAAGTGCACACTCCATGCCAACCATGACCAGCTGGAACAAGGGGCCAGAAAATGGGCACAGGGCGGTACATCCATTCTACAGTATGCATTAGCAGCAACCAGTAGGGGAGGGGGTGCAGTTCCACATCCTCTCCCTGTCCCAGTGTGCTCCGTGTCATCATGTACAAAGCAGGGCTATGGACCCTTTTCTCCAATCATCCACCCTTGAAACATGGACACAGTGCCGGACAAGGTCATCTGGTGCCCAGGGCAAAGATGGCAAATTGCGCCCCCCATAAAGAAAGAGTCAGTGTCATTTCAAAGCAAGGTACACAGGTACTGGAACACTGGAAGCTCTCATGGAGTACACAGGGCACACATGTACTGAAACACTGGAAACTCTCGTGGAGTACACAGGGCACACATGTACTGAAACACTGGAAACTATCTTGGAGTACACAGGGCACACATGTACTGAAACACTGGAAGCTCTCATGGAGTACACAGGGCACACATGTACTGGAACACTGGAAACTATCTTGGAGTACACAGGGCACACATGTACTGAAACACTGGAAACTATCTTGGAGTACACAGGGCACACATGTACTGAAACACTGGAAGCTCTCATAGAGTACACAGGGCACACATGTACTTTAACACTGGTAACTATCTTGGAGTACACAGGGCACACATGTACTGGAACACGGGAAACCATCTTGGAGTACACAGGGCACACATGTACTGAAACACTGGAAACCATCTTGGAGTACACAGGGCACACATGTACTGGAACACTGGAAACCATCTTGGAGTACACAGGGCACAGATGTACTGAAACACTGGAAGCTCTCATAGAGTACACAGGGCACACATGTACTGGAACACTGGTAACTATCTTGGAGTACACAGGGCACACATGTACTGTAACACTGAAAACCATCTTGGAGTACACAGGGCACACATGTACTGAAACACTGGAAGCTCTCATGGAGTACACAGGGCACACATGTACTGGAACACTGGAAACTATCTTGGAGTACACAGGGCACACATGTACTGGAACACTGGAAACTATCTTGGAGTACACAGGGCACACATGTACTGGAACACTGGAAACCATCTTGGAGTACACAGGGCACACATGTACTGGAACACTGGAAACCATCTTGGAGTACACAGGGCACAGATGTACTGAAACACTGGAAACTATCTTGGAGTACACAGGGCACACATGTACTGGAACACTGGAAACCATCTTGGAGTACACAGGGCACAGATGTACTGAAACACTGAAAATTATCTTGGAGTACACAGGGCACACATGTACTGGAACACTGGAAACCATCTTGGAGTACACAGGGCACACATGTACTGAAACACTGGAAGCTCTCATGGAGTACACAGGGCACACATGTACTGGAACACTGGAAACCATCTTGGAGTACACAGGGCACAGATGTACTGAAACACTGGAAATTATCTTGGAGTACACAGGGCACACATGTACTGGAACACTGGAAACTATCTTGGAGTACACAGGGCACACATGTACTGGAACACTGGAAACCATCTTGGAGTACACAGGGCACACATGTACTGAAACACTGGAAGCTCTCATGGAGTACACAGGGCACACATGTACTGAAACACTGGAAACTATCTTGGAGTACACAGGGCACACATGTACTGGAACACTGGAAACCATCTTGAAGTACACAGGGCACAGATGTACTGAAACACTGGAAGCTCTCATAGAGTACACAGGGCACACATGTACTGGAACACTGGTAACTATCTTGGAGTACACAGGGCACACATGTACTGGAACACTGGAAACTATCTTGGAGTACACAGGGCACACATGTACTGGAACACTGGAAACCATCTTGGAGTACACAGGGCACAGATGTACTGAAACACTGAAAATTATCTTGGAGTACACAGTGCACACATGTACTGAAACACTGGAAGCTCTCATGGAGTACACAGGGCACACATGTACTGGAACACTGGAAACTATCTTGGAGTACACAGGGCACACATGTACTGGAACACTGGAAACCATCTTGGAGTACACAGGGCACAGATGTACTGAAACACTGGAAATTATCTTGGAGTACACAGGGCACACATGTACTTGAACACTGGAAATCATCTTGGAGTACACAGGGCACACATGTACTGAAACACTGGAAGCTCTCATGGAGTACACAGGGCACACATGTACTGGAACACTGGAAACTATCTTGGAGTACACAGGGCACAGATGTACTGAAACACTGGAAATTATCTTGGAGTACACAGGGCACACATGTACTGGAACACTGGAAATCATCTTGGAGTACACAGGGCACAGATGTACTGAAACACTGGAAATTATCTTGGAGTACACAGGGCACACATGTACTGGAACATACCAAAGGTCACAAGGTCATGTACACACGGGACACATGAGGTTCTATCAAAGGTCACAAGGTCATGTACACACGGGACACATGAGGTTCTA
>BLSH010387658.1:569110-587340 GCA_018402905.1 Glandirana rugosa | reverse complement strand
CTGGAAACTATCTTGGAGTATACAGGGCACACATGTACTGAAACACTGGAAACTATCTTGGAGTACACAGGGCACACATGTACTGAAACACTGGAAACTATCTTGGAGTACACAGGGCACACATGTACTGGAACACTGGAAACTATCTTGGAGTACACAGGGCACACATGTACTGGAACACTGGAAACCATCTTGGAGTACACAGGGCACAGATGTACTGAAACACTGGAAATTATCTTGGAGTACACAGTGCACACATGTACTGAAACACTGGAAGCTCTCATGGAGTACACAGGGCACACATGTACTGGAACACTGGAAACTATCTTGGAGTACACAGGGCACACATGTACTGAAACACTGGAAACTATCTTGGAGTACACAGGGAACACATGTACTGAAACACTGGAAACTATCTTGGAGTACACAGGGCACACATGTACTGAAACACAGGAAACTATCTTGGAGTACACAGGGCACACATGTACTGAAACACTGGAAACTATCTTGGAGTACACAGGGCACACATGTACTGAAACACTGGAAACCATCTTGGAGTACACAGGGCACACATGTACTGAAACACTGGAAACGATCTTGGAGTACACAGGGAACACATGTACTGAAACACTGGAAACTATCTTGGAGTACACAGGGAACACATGTACTGGAACACAGGAAACTATCTTGGAGTACACAGGGCACACATGTGCTGAAACACTGGAAATTATCTTGGAGTACACAGGGCACACATGTACTGGAACACTGGAAACCATCTTGGAGTATACAGGGCACACATGTACTGAAACACTGGAAACTATCTTGGAGTACACAGGGCACACATGTACTGGAACACTGGAAACCATCTTGGAGTACACAGGGCACACATGTACTGGAACACTGGAAACCATCTTGGAGTACACAGGGCACACATGTACTGGAACACTGGAAACTATCTTGGAGTACACAGGGCACACATGTACTGAAACACTGGAAACTATCTTGGAGTACACAGGGCACACATGTACTGGAACACTGGAAACTATCTTGGAGTACACAGGGGACACATGTACTGAAACACTGGAAACTATCTTGGAGTATACAGGGCACACATGTACTGAAACACTGGAAACTATCTTGGAGTACACAGGGCACACATGTACTGAAACACTGGAAACTATCTTGGAGTACACAGGGCACACATGTACTGGAACACTGGAAACCATCTTGGAGTACACAGGGCACACATGTACCGGAACACTGGAAACTATCTTGGAGTACACAGGGCACACATGTACTGGAACACTGGGAGCTTTCTTGGAGTGCAAAGGGCACACATTTGCTGGATAACTAAAAGTTATTTTAGTCTACGCAGGTGCAAAAACACTGGAAGCTCTCTTGGAGTATACAGGACATACATGTGCAGGAACACTAGAAGCTCTCTTGGAGTATACAGGACATACGTGTGCAGGAACACTAGAAGCTCTCTTGGAGTATACAGGACATACATGTGCAGGAACACTAGAAGCTCTCTTGGAGTATACAGGACATACATGTGCAGGAACACTGGAAGCTCTCTTGGAGTGTACAGGACATACATGTGCAGGAACACTAGAAGCTCTCTTGGAGTATACAGGACATACATGTGCAGGAACACTAGAAGCTCTCTTGGAAAACAAAGGATGCACAGGTACAGGAAAACGGAAAGCTCTCTTGGAATACGCAGCACACAGGTGCCGGAATGCTGGAAGCTTTCTTGGAGTACACAGGAGTCCTAAGGAGGCACCAAGTCAGGAATGCTAGAGCTCTCAGAGAAACACAGAGGGGCTCATGGGGGTGCACAACACAATGTCTGGGGACACAGAGTGCTTCAGCAGCTAGCATACTGACGCTTAGCTCGGACACAAAGTATCACGCTGCCTGGCCCCTTTAAGCACCTGGGATGTGCATGGCTGTGGCACCCTCACATAGAGGGAAAGGCCAGGTGCTGAAACTGGGCACAGGTGGGTGAGACACTAAGAACATTTTCAGCAAGTACAAAAATCACCTGATCAAAAAAACACATAGGGCCTGAAATGAGAATACCACTCATTGCAGCATTCAGCCCCGTCCAGCCGCAGCCTGCCATAGGCTTTGACAGACTGCAGACAACAGAGCTGGATGCTGTATATGTCGCCCCCGGCACCCTAAAATGCCTGGAGGGACACACAGCAGCTAGACAGCCCTGTGTTTAAGGGGCCTAAAGAAAAACACTGTAAGACTTTGCACATCTGTCGGTTAGTTGAACCTGGAATGTATTTAGCTGATTTACACTAAAAATTCAATTGTGTTTAAAATTTAAATAAAAGGCAATAAAAGAATTATCAATAATAAATAGGCTCCATGAGACTTCTAACACAACTTTTAATTGCAACAGCAAGTCTGCATGCATGTCTATGAATAACCACATGGTGGTGCAGTAGCATAAGAGCCATTTCCTACATGAGATATTTAAACCATTTCTTTTCCCTAGCTTGTATAAAATACAAAACATTTTGTCATGTTAAAACCAAAAACATAAATGTCATTTATTGGGATTTTATGTGATAGACCAACGCAAAGTGGCGCATAATTGTGAAGTAGAAGGAAAATGATAAATGATTTTCAAAATTCTTTACAAATAAATTAGTGAAAAGTGTGGGGGGCATTTGTATGGCGCCCCCCTGAGTCAATACTTTGTAGAACCGCCTTTCACTGCAATTACAGCTGCAAGTCTTTCTGGGGAAGTCTCTACCAGCTTTGCACATCTAGAGAGGACATTTTTGCCCATTCTTCTTTGCAAAATATCTCAAGCTCTGTCAGATTGGATGGAGAGCGTCTGTGAACCCCAATTTTCAAGTCTTGCCACAGATTCTCGATTGGATTTAGGTCTGGACTGTGACTGGGCCATTCTAACACATGAATATGCTTTGATCTAAACCATTCCATTGTAGCTCTGGCTGTATGTTTAGGGTCGTTGTCCTGCTGGAAGAGGAACCTCTGCCCCAGTCTCAAGTCTTTTGCAGACTCTAACAGGTTTTCTTCTAAGATTGCACTGTATTTGTGTAAGTTTTCCTTCACACGTAGCTTTTTGCTTTTAGACCAAAAAGTTCAATTTTGCTCTCATCTGACCAGAGCACCTTCTTCCACATGTTTGCTGTGCCCCCCACATGGCTTCTCGCAAACTGCAAACGGGGCTTCTTATGGCTTTCTTTCAACAATGGCTTTCTTCTTTCCACTCTTCTACAGCCTATAACCTAACCCTGCTTTAAACGTCTCCACAACTTTATCCCTGACTTGTCTGGTGTGTTCCTTGGCCTTCATGATGCTGTTTGTTCACTTAGGTTCTCTAACAAACCTCTGAGGGCTTCACAGAACAGCTGCATTTATACTGAGATTAAACTACACACAGGTGGACTCTATTTACTAATAAGGTGACTTTTGAAGGCAATTAGTTCCACTAGATTTTGTTAGGGGTATCAGAGTAAAGGGGTCTGAATACAACTTCAAATACAGATGTAGATTAGGGTTATTTTAAAGCTCATTTACTGCTTGTTGAAAGAGAAGTTTGGGAATCAAAGACAACAAACATTTATACTCACCTAGATAGCTGCAGTATCAATCCGATGCTGCAGATCTCCCCCGCTGGCTCAACACCAGAACTGAGTAATCACAGACCGCTGATCGCTCGGTTCTAAGGTCCACTCTGAACACAGAGCGGTGACTGACAGTCACCACTCTGTGTTCAGAGTGGACTCTACCCCTCCAGTGTTCCCTGGCGGAGCAGCATGCTAAAAGGCTGAGCCAGCTGCCTGGCAAGCTTCTGGGCAGAAGTGCCATGAATCGGCTCTCCTCGCCTCATCACACTGACAGAGTGTGTGGCGAGGAGTGTTGATCAGCGGCATCTCCTTGCAGAGGAGACCGGGGCAGGTAATCAGGGCACTGACCATCAGTGCCCTGATTACAGGAAAGTGCCAGCAGTGCCTATCAGTGCCACCAATCAATGCCCATAAGTGTCACCAATCAGTGCCCATAAGTGATGCCAGTCAGTGCCTCCCATCAGTGCCCATCAGTGCCTGCTCATCAGTGCTGCTCATCAATGCCCATTAGTGCTGCCCATCAGCACTGCCCATCAGTGCCACCCATCCATGCGCCTATCAGTGCCCACCAATGCTGCCCACCAGTGCCCATCACTGCTGCCTATCAGTGCCCACCAGTGCCACCTATCAGTGTCAACCAGTGCCACCTATCAATACTCACCAGTGCCACATATCAGTGCCACCTATCAGTGCGATATATTAGTGCCTCCTCATCAGTGCCACCTAATCAGTGCCCATAAGTGCCGCCTCATCAATGCCCATAAGTGCCACCTCATCAGTGCCCACCAGTGCAGCCTATCAGTGCAGCCTCATCAGCGCACATCAGTGAAGGAGATAAAATGACTTATTTTCAAAATGTACTGACTGAAAATAAGAAAAACTTTTTTTCTCTCAAAATTTTCGTTTTTTTTTTAGTAAAAAATAAAAATCCCAGTAGTGATTAAATACCACCAAAAGACAGCTCTATTTGTGTGAAGAAAAATTATAAAAAAAATGAAGTTGGGTACAGTAAGTGCAATAGCGCTGAAAGCTGAACATTGGCCTGGGCAGGAAGGGGGTGAAAGTGCCCAGTATTTAGGTGGTTAAAGGTATAGAGGCGCACTGGACACCCAGCATATAGCATAACGGCAGCAAAGGTGTCCAGTGCGTTCCCTCAAACAAATAGCCACTGGCCTCACCTATAACTTGCCTTTGCATTCTGTCTAACACAGAACAGGCTTTTCTTCAGGTAAACCAGCCCCCTAATATTATTTTTTTTTAATGTGTATTTGTTTGTTCTTGAATTTCAGCTTTATATTCTTTAAAAAATGATCAGGACCCCTGCATAAGTGTGCACACCTCCACTGGGTACCAGCCTATATATACCCTCCCTCTCCAAGCCGAGTTTCATTTTTTAGTGCACTGATCATTTGACTGACATTTCCTCAATCATGCAATATAGTACCAAAATTAATCTTTGTATCGTTTGTTATACAGCTGGAGTTTATTTTTTTTTAGTAACCACTGTTTTTTTAATAAATATATTTTTTACTATCTAAAGCAAAAAATAAAATAGATTTTGAGAGGAAAAAAAAGAGATATGTTTTCTGTTAAAAAAAACATAGGACATAAAATCCCAGGACAGTACAAACACCCAAAAATTACCCCTTTTTGGAAAGTGGACACCCCAAAATTTAGGTTTTGCCACTTTTTTTGGAAATGAAGAAACAAGCTGGTATTTAGGGGGTACAGAGCTTGGTAATGGTGCAATAGATACAGCAGCATCATAGATATCATACACAGAGGGAGGAGTAGGTGAAGGGGTCAATGTACTGGTCACTGGTACTGTAGAAAACTGCAAGGCAGAAAAATCGGTTTTGTTTCATTTCAGATTTGCTTGTTAAGTTAATAATTTCATTCCTTCATATTCATTATGTTAGAATGATTCATTTTTGGAATTTGTTTCATATATTTGGATGTTTTGTATATTTGGATTTAGTTAGTATATTTGTTATTTTCAAATCAATTCAAATTTCAGAATGGCTAAATTCATTCTATTCTATTCCAATTCATTCTATTTTTTTCAGTTCTATTCTTGCCTTACTGTATTTATTGCACTATGTTTCAAATTCTAATTCATTTTCGAATTTGAAAATTAATTTGAAATGGAAACATATTGCAATAAACACAGTAAGGTATAAAAGTGAAATAAAATGATAAGAATAGAAAAGAAAAGATTTTAATTCATTTTCAAATTTTTCTAATTCGTTATTTTGATACATTATTTCGTTACCTTATATTTTATTTTGGATTTGTTGAAACTCGTTACTATTGTGATTCAGAAATTTGGATACATCCAAATCTCCAAATAATGAAAATTTTGTCCGAATTTTGACTGGTAACGAAACTGATTGCACGTGTCTAGCCACATGCAGTCTGATGATGGAAATGAAGGGGTTCGTGTTTAAATGTAAGACACCTTCCGGTTCACAGCCATTGATGGGTGCATTGGCTGCCTGACAGCTATTTCTGAAGTGCTTTTTATAAATGGCACTCAATAAATAGACATCCACCTTCTATACTAGAAGAGCAACCAGTGTAACTCCAGATACGCTATTTGGCCAAAATTTGGTGGGCACCTCACCATCATACCTATATGAAATTGTCGGCCATCCCAGTCCAAAACCATAGGCATTAATATGAAGTTGCCCCATTATTTAAAGCTATAACAGCCTCCACTCTTATGGAAAGGCTTTTGGAGCCACAAGATTCAAGAATTCACGTCTCTTGGAATTCATGCCCATTCAGCCAAAAGAGCATTTGTGATGTCAGGTACTGATATTGGAAAGAAATTCAATTCATCCAAAAGGTGTTCAGTAGGGTTGAGGTCAAGGCTTTGTGCAGTACACTTGAGTTCCTCCACACCAAACCATGTCTATATGAAGCTGGCTGAACTCAATAATTTGTAGGGCTGTCCACATACTTTGGCCTTTTAGTGTATGAGTATTGGATGGACTTTTTTTTTTTAAGTGACATAGAAGGAGGAAATACAAGCAGTAAAAGGTAGGAAGATAGGAGATAAAAAACCCGTTGGTGAAGTATAACTTACACGGACACACTCCAGGTGAAAGAGTCAACCAAGGAATGTCAAACATTTGTGTATTACCATAAACTAAGGAAGTCCTGAGTTATAGGCACAAAAACGTGTCTTTGGGTGAAATAAAGATATCTGAAGTTCATTGGACCTGGTGACTCCTACCCATCCATAGAGATAACATACTGGGAGCCTCTTCCATTCATTACACCTATGGGCTTTTTCATCTCCTCTCATCCTACCAGTACAACATCCACCTGACCCATAGAAGATCCAGGATTGGTACCTCTGCACCATCAGTGACTGATTTTTACCCCTCATGGAGGGCCTTTTCTCCACCTGCGTTCATGGAAGGAGCCATGTGTTCCCGCTTGGATCACCATAACAAGAGCCAGATTTGGGGGATTTTAATATGTGGTTAGATCCGAGCCTGTACAGACGTGGGGTGTCTGACCAGGCCCGAATAATGGGAATGGGTACATTTAAGAATTTTTTTTAGAAGAGATGAGACTGGTGGATATATGGAGGAGCAGGAATCCAAACGCCAGGGTCTACTCATAGGCTGCAATGAGCAGGGGATATCTATCGCGGTTAGACCTTATGATTTGCAATAGCGAAATGCAGCCATTAATACAGTCAGTGGAGTATCTGGTGCATGGAATCTCTGATTATTTCCCCTTATTAGCCAAAATAACAATAGGGGCTGGGGGTAGGTGCCCGGCCGGGAGGATAGAGTCCTACTGGCTGTCCCAGGTAGGTTCTAACGATCGGATTCCCTATCAACTGGGAGTATTCTTAGAACCTAATAAAGACAGTTAGGGGGTGTATACTTTTGGGACACATTCAAGGCATATCTCTTGGGGGGTAATGAAATCTATGATATTCTATTTAAAACGTGTAACAGACAGGAGGAGGAGGAGTTAGCAGAGAAATGCGCACAGGTAGAAAGGGAATATATATTACACCCTACAAATGATAAACAGCAAGAATGGGAATTAGTGCAACGTCAGTATAAAATGCAGGTAGCTGCTAATGCTAAGAGAAAACAATTTTACCACAATCAAAAGCATTTTGAACAAGGGAATCAATCGGGGGCATTGCTGTCCTTCCTAGCTAAACAACAAATAGACTCTACAGCAATCTCTAAAATTAGAAATTAAAAGGGAGAACTGGTAAGGGGTATGGAAGGGATAAAGGCATGTTTTTACGATTACTATGTCACAATGTATACCTCAATGCTTGATGGAACAGAAAGGGAAATAGAAGAATATATAGAAGAACTAGAAACTTTGGAAATAATGAAAGAACAAGCAGAGATGATGGATGGAGAGATAACAGCTGTTGAGGTTAGGAGGGCAGTTATGTCCCTAACAGTGGGTAAATCACCAGGGCCGGATGGGATACCTCTGGAAGTATATAAGAGGTATATAGATATTATAGCACCGGTACTGACAGGGGTATACAACCGAGCATTTGAACAAGGTGATTTGCCAAAGTCAATGGAGGAAGCAACAATAGTGTTGATCCCAAAGCCAGACAAAGACAGTACAATGTGTTCCTCATACAGACCAATATCGTTGCTTAATAGTGATTATAACATTTTAGCAAAAATTTTAGAGGGGAGATTAAATACAGTAATCCATTCTATCATACATGATGACCAAACGGGCTTTATGCCAGGGAAATCAACCTCAATAAATATTAGGAGAATGCAGCTAATGGTCCAGCTAAGAGAACATGCCGCTGGGTCGAGTTCACTGGCATCATTGGATACTGCCAGGGCTTTTGAGTGGCCCTTTTTGCAAAGCTCATTAAAGAAATTTGGATTCGGAGATGGATTTAGGAAATGGGTGAGTATATTGTGCAGTTCCCGGTATCAAGCCTCTTGGTGAACGGATCTCTGTCCCCCCAGATTGGTCTGTATCGAGGAACCAGACAGGGATGTCCGCTGTCCCCGCAGTTATTTTTAATAGTAATTGAAATTCTAGCTATAAAATTTAGACAGTCAAAAATGTATAGAGGTATGGAAATAGGGGGAGAAATAGAACATCTTGGACTGTATGCGGATGATATAGTCTTATATATGGGAGATACGGACAATGCACTAAAAGAAGCAATGAAGATAATAGATAACTTTGGGAGATATTCAGGCCTTAGAATAAATTGGGAAAAATCTGTACTGATGCCTTTGAATCAGGATAAGAGAGATATTTGGAATCAAACACCGCTTAAGATGGTAGATTCATTTAAATATCTGGGGATAAATATTAGTCTCCAATTTAAAGAATTTATAATTACTAATGTAGAATATATAAAAGAAAAATTGACAGTATGGGATAAGATGCCTATATCAGTAGCTGGAAGAGTCGGGTTAATTAAGATGATAAGTCTACCAAAATGTATATATATTTTTTCACACTCCCCAGTATTCATCCCGAAGTATATATTTCAAAAAATACACTCTTACTTTACCAGATTTATATGATCAAGGGGAAGATGCAAGTTAAAATTAACAACATTATAAAGATTGAAAAAAGATGCAGGATTAACACTCCCAGATATATACTTGTACTATATAGCAGGGCAAATTAAACATTTAAGAACATGGGTGACACAGGATCAAAGGAAGGGAGTAGAGAGAGATCTTCTGAAGATACTGCAAGTGGAGGATTTGATGATTGGGTTGGAGGCTAAAACCTCTGATCTACCTAGAATAAATATACCTATAGTAAAACTGGCCAGAACAATATGGAGGGATGTTAAAAAACTTTAAGATACCCCTTCCGAGACCCCCTTACGGAATAACCTGAATTTGAAGCAACTGAAAGGGTATGGAGATAGTGAATTCTGGAAAAAAGAGGTATAGGTACAACGAATCAAATTTATAGTCAAAATAAAACATTTGAATTTATAAATCAACATTATGAAATTTTGCATAAGTATTTTTATAAATACTTGCAGTTAAGGCATGTGCTCCTAATGCAATTTTGTACTCGAGATCTTAGAAAATCTAAATACCCGATGATAGGTATATTAAGATCACAGGGGCCCAAAGGCTTAACATCTGTATTATATCTACAATTGAGTGCTAAATTAAGTAGTGTTCTGTTAAAAATAAAAGATAAATGGCAGGAGGTAATTTATTTTACAGAGGAGAAATGGAATAGGATTTGCTCTTCACAGATAAGAATATCCCCTGCTATTAATAATAAATTAATACCATTGTATTACTCATCAAGCATATTTAAGCCCTCAGAAAATGTATAGAATGGGGAGAATGACCTCAACCGCCTGCAAACGATGCCTCCAATCAGAGGCAGACTTTGTGCATCTGATGTGGTCATGCCCCAAAATAGTAGAATACTGGCAACAAGTGACAGCCAAACTAACAAATGTTATGGATAGGGAGGTACCCTGTGATATAGAAATATGTATATTTGGGTTACTGGCAACAGTAGAATGGTCGACTCATGATGGGAATATGTTACAAGAAACTTTATTCTTGGCACGTAAACAGATATCATTAAGATGGATGCAGTCCACTATCCCAACAATGGATCAATGGATTAGATCCATTAATCAGATAATACCCTATTAAAAAATAATGTATGAACATAGAGGGACACCAGAAACATTTTATAAAATATGGGATGGGTGGTGTAAATCATTGGTAACCTTGGAATCAGGGGGAATATGAGTTAAACTTGAACTGTGAGTAAGAGTAAAGAGAGGAACGTATCAAGCTAATCAATTAATTGTTTGTTAAAAATATTATACATGGAATTAATGTGTAAGAAATGTATGTATAACTCTGTTTGAAATTATGCAATAAAAAGTTAAACAAAAAAAAAAAAAACAATAGCCAGACTTAGACCTTGGGGGACCAGGGGCACTTCAGGTTCAGGGGGCCCCTGACAAAACAGTTGGATTACATTCTCAATAACAGTCACACATTTTTAAAATGCATGACACAACATCATTTTGAGGTCACACATGCCCATACACACACAGTGATAGTGCTCTATGTGTGGTTTGTTTGAGCGACCAAAAATTAATTTTTGAAAAATAATACAATACATATCCTGAGTTTTACAGATGATGGCCAGCAAAATATTACTTCCTAAAATACATTTATTAAAATAAAGTACTTTTTTTAATTATACATGTTATATTATTTTAATAATATTTTAATACTATTTATTTTTATTATCTTCAATTTTTTTATATTGTTTTATATAATTTTTGTATGGGGGGGCCCTTCTGTCAGGGGTCCTGGCACAAATGACCCCTTTTGCCCCCTTATAAATCTGGCTCTGACTGCAACCTCACCAGATGTAAGTAAAGTTTCCCTTTTCTTTTTTGTTTTCTTAATAGAGGAAATAACTACAGCCATGGCCAAAAAATTTGAGACTGACACAAATATTAATATTCACAAAGTCTGCTGCAATTGATGGCAATTTGCATATACTCCAGAATGTTATGAAGAGTGATTAGATTAATTACAATTAATTGCAAAGTCCCTCTTTGCCATGAAAATGAACTCAATCCCAAAAAAAAATTTCCACTGTGTCACGTACCTGGTGGTAGAGTCTGGCTTATGCGGGGACAACCTCTCTTGCGGCCCCGGTTCGAGAACCCCTGATAGTTTAGACAGGGAGCTCTAGAGCACAGGGGGGCACGAGGACTGGAAATCTTCAGATGGTAAGCAGAAGTCCACTGGAGCTCGTGCAAACAGGAGAGTAGTGGTTCAGACCGGGTCGGCAACTGGCAGGCCGTGCGGTACAGCGGCATCAGGCAAACGGATGGTCGGGTACAGGCAGGGTCAGTAACGTGCTGGCAGCGGAAGTACAAAGGGAGCAGACAAGCGGTAAGTCGTAAACAAGCCGAGGTTAGATGCAGGCAGATATGTACAAGTCCGGAGGGGTAGCTGGGGTCACAGGAACAGGAAGTCACTCAAAAGTAGTCACCGGGGGGTCATAGGTGCAGGGAACGCTGTTGAACGGACAGCACTGGCTGCTGGGTCTTGCTGGTTTAAATAGGATCGCTGGGCGCTGTTTCTGGCGCGTGTGCACGCACGGGAGCGCGCGCGCACGCAGGTGTGCGCACGGGAACGCACACAGGCGCGCGCACCACCGCGGAAACACCTGGGAAAGCTGTCTTTTCCTGACATTGACCCCCCCAAGGGGCAGCCTCTGGATGCAAAACTGGACTCTCTTGGCCGGGTTGTTTCTCCAAAAAGTCTTGATAAGTTCCTGGGCGTGTACGTTTCTCTCTGGCTCCCACGAATTCTCCTCAGGACCATATCCTCTCCATTTTACAAGGAACTGTATGCCTCCTGTTCTTCTCCTGCAGTCGAGCATGGCTTCCTCCTCCTCTCCATCTATCACCACCAGTTCTGGTGGGGCCGTCTTTCGTCCTGGAAGCAGGTCCCTGGCCACTGGCTTGAGGAGGTGCACGTGAAACACCGGGTGAATTTTAAGTGCAGGTGGCAGATCGAGCTCATAGGCCACCTTATTGATTCTCTTCCGTATTGGGAAAGGATCTATGAACTTTGGTCCATACTTTTCCTATCAAAAGTCTCCTTGTTGCGTTCCTGAGTCTAGATAAGGGTTTCCTGCAGCATCTTATTGTTCCTTTCCAGGAACTTGGTGATCTCCAGCATGGCCGGGATTGCACTTTCCAGAAGAAGGTCAGGCAGGAACGTGGGATGATAGCCGAGATTCACCCAAAATGGAGACTGCTTGGTGGCAGAATGGACGGAGATGTTGTAGGCGAACTCGGCTTGTGGTAACAAGGAGACCCAATCGTCTTGAGAATAGGAGGAGTAGCAGCGGAGGTATTGCTCCAGGGTCTGGTCGGTCTGTTCTGTTTGGCCATTGGACTGCGGGTGGTAGGCTGAAGAGAAGGCCAATTTGATCCCCAGGATAGAGCACAAGGATCTCCAGACTCGGGATGTGAACTGCACCCCTCTATCTGACACAATGCCTTTCGGGATGCCGTGAAGACGGACAACTTCCCTCATTGGGATAAAGTGCGCCATCTTTGTGAGGCGGTCGACCACCACGAAGATTGTTGTGTAGATGGGGGCAATTCCACGATAAAGTCCATAGAGATTTGCGCCCACAGACAGGTATAGGTAACGGGTTTAGTAGACCCCAAGCCTTAGCTCTCTCTGTCTTGTTCTTGGCGCAGGCACTTACATAATTCTTACAGTTCTCCTTCAAATGTGGCCACCAGAAGGTGCGGGCAAGAAGTTCAGCTGTCTTTCTGTGACCAGAATGATACAAAAACATCCTCCGAGAGCAACTTCTTCCAACCATCCAAGAACAGTTTGGTGATGAACAATGCCTTTTCCATGATGGAGCACCTTGCTATAAGCCAAAAGTAATAACTAAGTGGCTTGGGGAACAAATCGAAATTTTGGATCCATGGCCAGCAAACTCCCCAGACTTTATCCCATTTCATTTGTTGTCAGTCTTCGAGAGGCGGGTGAACAAAAAAAAACCCCACAAATTCTGACAAACTCCAAGCATTGACTATGCAAGAATGGGCTGCCATCAGTCAGGATGTGGCCCAGAAGTTGATTGACAGCATGCCAGGGGGAATTGCAAAGGTCTTTAAAAAGAAGGGTCCTAATTTTTATGGACAGTCTACTGCCTGGAATGGTACCAACTTACTGGAGAAAAGCCAATGTAGCACCAATATTTAAGAAAGGATCGAAATACATCACTGGGAACTATAGACCAGGTAGCCTAACATTAATAGTCTGCAAGCTCTTGGATGGGATGATAAGGGACTATACACAAGATTTTAGCAATGAAAACGGTATCATTAGCAGTAATCAGCATGGATTCATGAATAATTGTTCTTATCAGACCAATCTACTAACGTTCTATGAGTAGATGACAGGCTCAGCAATGGCAGGCAATGCCAAGCTGCTGCAAGTAAAGCAAACAGAATATTGGCATGCATTAAAAAGGGAATTAACTCCAGAGATAAAACAATAATTCTCCCACTATACAAGACTCTGGTGTGGCCGCATCTTGAGTATGCCGTCCGATTCTGGGCACCAGAGATGTGCTGGAACTAGAGAGGGTCCAAAAAAGGGCAACAAAGCTAATAAAGGGACTGGAGGATCTAAGAGGAAAGACTGCACGCACTGGACTTATTCTTTCTGGGGAGGAGATGCTTGAGAGGGGATATGATTCCAATATACAAATACCGTGCTGGTGACCCCACAATAGGGAAAAAAACTTTTCAGTGGAAGGGAATTTAAAAATACACGCGGCCATTCGCTAAAATTAGCAGGGAATCGGTTTAACCTTAAACTGTGTAGAGGGTTCTTTACTGTTAGAGCAGTAAGGATATGGAATTCTTTTCCACAAGCAGTGGTTACAGTGGGAAAAATCCATAATTTCAAATAAAATTGTTAGATGGGCACCTAAGCGACCACAATATACAAGGGTATACAATGTAATATTAACATAAAAGCAGACACACAGGTTGGACTGGATGGCGATGTGTCTTTTTTCAACCCCACTGACTGTAACTATGTAACAATGCAAATATTGACTCTTTGCATAAACTTAATGTAATTGTCAATAAAAGCCTTTGACTCTTATGAAATGCTTGTAATTATACTTCAGTATACCATAGTAACATCTGACAAAAAGATCTAAAAACACTGAAGCATCAGACTTTGTGAAAATTAATATTGGTGCGATTCACAAAACTTTTGGTCATGGCTATACATTTTGATACATACTACACTATAAGAGCTTTGCCCCTCTCTTTTTCCAGTGAATACCTTGGGCCATTTTATGGGTCTCCAATCAGTATTTTTGGTCTGACCCCTCAGTTCTTGGAGGACCATCACCACTTGAATCCCTAGCTGTAAACTGTGCTTGGTAGTCATATAAAGGTTGGTCGGTCATCTTTATCACTATCCGTACTATAGGGGTCTGTGCATGGCCAGCTAAATTGCAAGCTTTGAGAACTGGCTGTATCATTAAGCTGTTAGACGCTTGGGAAAGCCATATATAGATGTAAGACAACCTCCTGTATAATGAAGCATTGTCGGCTGAATTTTCTACAAGTTTTGACAAAAGGCAAGGTGATAAAACCAGAAAATGACATTTTGGAAAAATGTTCACATTTCATTTCAACTAAAGGAAGACAGATTTTTTTCACCCTCCTCTCTCCTGAAAAGGACGGACTAATGGGAGAACAGTTTGAAATATGTCAAAATCGGCTTTTTTTTTTTCATGAATCTTTCCCTGGTGGCCGGTGCAGGTTTGTCACTTGTAAACAGAAAAATATGGGAGCTAATTAGCAGAGTTAATTGCAATTTAAATGGCAGCACAAACAGAAGAGGTTTTAAGGTCACATTTGCCTAATGAGTGTTTTAGCAATGCGGCATGTGACATTATCGGGGGTCGTTACACGAAATCCACAATTTCAGCTGCTCGTCTGCCTTCTCCCTGGTGGATGTGACATTGTGCCCTCATTAGCGCTAATGACATGTGGGGAATTGTCTTCTGGGCTCCACTGTCCATCAGCGGGTGATTGCAAAGTTCATAAATTTTAATGGAAAGAGTCACCTCGCAGAGGTTGCCAGACCTAGACGCAGAAACCGATGTTGGATCGAGGTGGGAGAAGTTCAATGGTGACCGTAATGCAAGATGTACCTGTCGATCCTCTGCTGAATTACTCCCAGCATGCACTTTCTTGGAAGCCTAAGGGGAGAATGCTTAATGGCAGGGCATGCAAGGATTTTAAAGCTGAACACAAGGCACACAAACTTTCATTCCTCAACTACACCAGAATATATAAATCAATTTTATGGGCATCAAACACCTTTGCAAACCCAGATATTACCATATAAAATTAGCAGTAACAGCATCACTGTGCTGTACATAGCCTGTGCAGAGAGCTGAGCTGTGGGAGGGGCCCAGCAGGCACCACCCACTACAGGCTGACTGCAGCAAAAAACTACAAGCGAGGGCAGAGAAAAGACCAGTCATCCTGCACAAGGAGAGAAAGCAGCAGTGACTGGTCTTCATTACAGGAAGCTCCTGCACAGAGGTAAAGAGGATTACTGTGCAGATCTAAAAAAAAAAATACAATGTACAAGGCACACCAAGATTCAAGGAAGAATACACATGACTAATGTGTTTAGACAATATTTACTTATCCTGGAGTTCAACTATAACTTTTCCAGTTTTATGATATTCCATGAATACTGCTGTCCCAGTCAAGTGCCTATATGGTAACTAATTTGGAATTGCATAAACTTACTGGAAATCTCTGTTAAACAGAAATGACAATGATTTGGGGTCAATTTGCTTCTTTTTTTAAGCTTGTGTGTGTTTAACCAGTTGTGTAAAGTGGATGTACTACACACATAAAAAATACTTGTAAGTACCTAGGGCATGTGTAGCACATCCTGCCCCCCCCCCCTTACACTTGACAGCAGTTGTCAACTGTCAAAGTGGCAGCCAGAAGTTGCTGTGCAAATACAGCTGTCAGACTTTAGAACAATGTTTATAAACAAGGTTCAGGTAGTGAGAGACCAAATAACACTGTTACTTTTGTATCTGCAGATTAATACAAAGAAAGAATACATTGCTCATGGGACCAATTCCATTTGTATTCATATTTACCCTTACCTATCTGGGGATTTTTATACTGTTCCTAGTTTGTGTTTGCTTTTTCTATGGACTTACTAGGTTCCCCTCCCCTTGGGCACTGAGCTCACTGTTTTCCTCTTCTCTCCCTTTTTTTTCTCACTATCTTGGAGTCTTTTTTTGCCACACGTCACATCATATGAATACCAATACTGACATCTTCAATGAACATATATTTTACACATGTCGGTATATTTTTTATAGACCGGTGTTGGCCAGATGTGCCATTCTCAATTTACACACTCCATGGATCTGCATAATTTGGAAGCTTGGTCCACCATCCAGTTGTCCCCCTAGCCTTTGGAGGTTGCCCTGCCACAGCCCCCGGGATAGTCGTTTTCTGGCGCCCTCTGCTCACTAAGATGCTAGGCTTACATTTGAGCTGACTTGTAAGTAACAAGGATATCTGCCTTCAATCCCCTCCCCCCTCTGCTTTGGGGACCCATTTATTTTTTATATGGCAATTTGTATATGATATTTTCTACTACAGTATTTACTTACTCTCACAGATGACTTTCTTGCATCAACTCCTGATGAAGTGAACAGGGATCCACGTAACGCGTAGAGTCATAGGATGTTAAGAAACTTTGTGTGCTATATTTTATGTAATCAAGTATCTCTATCTGCAAAACAACATCATGTATACAAATACCAGGATCATATATTAATTCATATTGTTATCATTTCAATCTATTATGTATCAGCTCATTGTAATGTGTCTATTTATTGTATTTGAAATCTGTCATCGTGTACACTTAGGACTATTGAATGTCCAATTATTTTTCATAAATTTGAAATCATGTGTACCCAATATGTATATATATATATATATATATATATATATATATATATATATAATATATAAGGTGATTTGCCTCATATAAAGTCCCATGACCAATGTATTCTCTCTTTGTATGTATATTTAGGGATGGAAGCATATCTCTCTTGGTTTTTCAGACCTCAATAATTCTTGTTTACATCCGCAGATCAAAATGATCTGCACATTGCTATTATTTTCCTGTTTATTCATTTCTATTTCTTGTTAAACATTAGTACTGTATTTAAACTTTTTTCATATTAATTAAATCAATTACATTTCATTCGTAGATACAGTAACTTTGCAATGCTTAGCATCGGAGTCATAATTGGAGTTATTTCAAATGAGCGGAATGATATCATAAAATGTCAAATTTTTTATCTACAGTAACACAGTTTTTTTTTAGTTTTATGAAGACAAACATTTATGAAAAATCATTTGTTGCAAAACAAAAGATCAAACGAAAGCCTTGTTTGTCCTAAAAAAATTATACATTCACCATTGAGGGCTCATGCATACAGGACATTTTGGGACGTTTTTACAGCAGCTCTTTTTTAGCTTCAGATGTTTTTTCCTACAGTCAATAAACTCCCCATCATGTTATCCTATGTGTCCATGCACACATAGGCTGTTATCAACTGTTTTTGGCTGGAGCGTTTTTTGGCTGTAAAAAAACCCCAAGACCAGTGGGTTCTGAGAGGAGTTTTTCAGCTGTAAAAACGCTCAAACGACCAAAAGCGGCCAAAAACGCAGATAAATGCTCAAAGATGTGTCTCACCACCAATGTTTTTCATTCCATTGAAAAAAAAACATGCTAAAAAACGCTAACGCTAAAATACGGTCAAAAACGCTACTGGCGTCTTTATAATGTTTGTTAAACGTCCAGTGTGCTTTAGAACTTAATCTTGGGTAATGACAAACATATTGCCAAATTAATAGTCCTGTGGCAGAAATATACAAAATGTTTTGGTCCTTAGGTCGGATACACACGTACCTGTGTATCCTATTGTACTACCCCTCAAATAACTGACATCCTT
>BLSH010387658.1:521065-539346 GCA_018402905.1 Glandirana rugosa | reverse complement strand
ACACCCCTTACAACTGAATCACCAACAAGAAGACGACTTCTCCTTTTATGAGCGTTATCCACAACTCTTGCCAGGTGAGCAGCCTCAGATAAAACAATTACTTTTGGAATTGCATTTTTTTTCTCAAGCTCCTCCATGTGCAAAGAAGGGTTGCCAATCTCACAAGCAGCTGTGTTTGCAGCCTTTGTATCTGCTTATAGCTCAGAAAGAACACTATAGGGGTTATGCAGTGTCAAACCAAAAGCTACATGTTTATGGTCCACAGGCCTTACTCTTCCAGACCCAACAGTTGTCCACACTGCCCTTCTCCTGCGCAGTCTTTGAGGAAGAGTTGGATTATTACAGGGCGGCTCAACAGAACAAACTGGCTTAGACAACCTCCTGATCTCAGACTGCAGAGCACAAACCAAGGAATTTAGACAAGCAATGTCATCACGTAGACTAGAAACCTGCATACAAATGGGACAGCGTCCCAGCTTCCACAAGGCACCACAAAAAATAAATGCCAAACAAGTATTGCACTGAACTAAACCCAACATCTTTAAAGAAATTTACTTAAATTCAAACACTGGCACTAATCAAATAGAGTTGGCTGTCTCCAAACTCCTGCTGTTTTCAAACTACTGTTTGTTCAAAACTATTGCACTTTTGTCCTACTGCACTTCTGTACTGCTGCAATTGGAAAGAGCAACTCTCAAGAATAAACTCTACAAGAGTTGCTTCCCTTCTTAAATACAACACTAATTAGGCACCAATTTGGTCAACAGCCCACCTCTATTACATATGCTAATTGACCACACCCAGTATTCAACACCTCAACAGCACTTAGCCAACAATTACTAATAACAACACAGCCAAAATACCAATGTTAACAAGCAAACAATTTAAGAAAAGCAATTTGAAATACTTTAAGGAAACTAGAAATAATTTAAACTTACTGTATCCAACTACTGTTTGTTCAAAACTATTGCACTTTTGTCCTACTGTACTTCTGTACTGCTGCAATTGGAACCGCTCTCCCTGCGTCATGCTGCTGTCAGTGTTTGTTGAGGACTCATGTGTCCGGAACACAAGCCCAAGGGCACCGGTGCAGAGTATGCAGTGCTGTGTTTTGGCACTTCCGGTTCCCAAAACAAAATCAAGTTGGGCTGAGCTCTGCTCATCCATTCACAGCAAGCATTGAATTTTATCATTGAATACAAGGCTCCCTCTATTTGGCTGAGGTGGAGATTGTGACAGCATCTGCCCACCTCTGCACCGGAGCCAGATACAATGCTCCTTGTAAATGGCTGAGCATCGGAAAGTCCCTGCCCTGCTGCTGGCATATAGGCTGTATACTGTGTGTAGCTGCTGTATTTTTCAAAACAGCTGTTATAAATGCCTCAAAATTCTCTTTTTATCAACTTTCTTATATTTTTTTTTTTACTGGAGCATTCAGACTGGGAGAGAAGGGCAGCAATCTGAGCTAATTTTGTCTCTATTGCTCAGTACAGTGCTGTCAACTAATATGCTTACAGGAGTGGAAGATTAGAGATGACCTCAGCAACCCTACATTGCTGCTTGAGCGCACAGGTGCACCCAGCCAGACTTCATCTCCCATGACACTTATGTCTACCTGCATGGCATGGGCAAGATCTTGGAAGTTGCTAGACAAGTGTAGAGAGGTGAGAAGAATTAGCATCTCCTGACTGTCCAATTGTTGCACTGTCCAAGATACTGTAGGTGGTGCTGGGTATGAAAAATTATTTGGTGGTCATGGCCAATGGCACAATATTTGGTGGTCATGTCTAATACCACGATTTTTGGTGGTCATATCCAAAGGCTAAAAGATTGTGGATTCAAGTATAGACCCTAGGATTTAGTAGAAAAAATATCGAATAGACCTCCTCTGAACATCCCACATTCAACTGCAAAATGTATCGCCTATATCTTTAATGCCACTAAGCAAACTATAGCTGGTTCTTGGAAATTGCCAGTCTTACATTTCTCAAGGTTATTACTCAACTGATAGGGACTGTGACTAATGAAAAATTATTGGCCATTTCTGCTGATACCCATTCAAAATTCCTCAAGATTTGGCCCCCAATAGATCTCTTATTTTAAACCCAATCAATAGGCATTACATCTTTGAGCTGTGTGTAGATTTTGGATTAACTGTGGGAGAGGAGAACATACTTATTTCCTATCTTCCCCTTGGTCCTTCCTAACCCCTTCTACCCCCCCTCCCCATTCATTTTCTTTCCTTTGCTCATTTTTCTTATTTATCTTCCTGTTACTTCTTTTGTTCTTTTACATAATCTTTTTTTTCCCTTTCCCCTCCTGCATTTCTTTTTTAAACTTGGTAATACAGTAGTTCCAGAAAATATGCCAGTATTGCTGCCCAACACTCCATCCACTAGTGTTAGATTTAATCTTCAACCCTTGCTTTATTTTCAATATAGTGGAACCTTGGTTCATGAGTGACGCCGTTAACAAGCATTTTGAAAGACAAGCTATTTTTTTTTTAAATCCAGAGCAGGATAAAGCCTCTGTGCATGCAATACCCCATGTGGCCAGAGGTGCAGACGCTGATGGGCCTCGGAGACCCTCAAAAGCATTTGGAAGTACTCGGAAATACCGAAAGTGTAAACAGTACCCGAGCATTTCTGAATCTTTCCAAGCGTCTCCGAGGCTCACCAGTGTCACCACACCTCTGGCCACAAATGATATTGCATACACATTAGCGCCCCCAGACCTCTGGCCACATACAGTACTGCATTGACAAGCAGTCACTGTGGAGAAAATTATCTGAGTTTCCATTGTTTCCTATGGGGAAATATGCTTTGATATACGAGTGATTTGGATTACAAGCATTCTCCTGGAATGGATTATGCTCGTAATCCAAGGTTCTACTGTATTACCTTTTTCAAAAATCCTTATGTATGAAAGCACAGCTTAATGATATAAATATGCAACATTTGTATTTGTAAAAACCATGATGCTGATATGGTAATGGTGTAATTGAAACGTGTTAAGATTTTGGAATGTACCATATTGGGATTTTTCCCTTCTCCTACATGTTGAAAATATTTAATAAAAACACTGAACAAAAAAATTGGTGCAGAACCAGCAACCACCTGCCTTTGGTCTTCATGATTATGTCAGCACTGCTTATTTTTAAAGTAAGGGGGCGGTAAGGAGACTGGTTACCCTGCTTGCAGGAAACAAGCAGTGGTGACTGGTCTTTATTATATAGCTCCTTAGTGATAGTGGGACTACTTTGGCGGATTTGCAGCATGGAAAGGTAGGACAACAGATAGACATTACTAATAATATTTCATTTTATTTGTTTCTCGAGTTCAGCAGGTAACCACCTGTCAATGCAGTCTAACAGGGATGCATAAATCACAAAAGCATCTAAATAGAGTTACCAATATTTCAGCAGTTTAAACAATGCACTCATACCCTAACTGCTGGAGGTGTTGGGACTCCAGCGATAAGCTGATCCATAAATTTTGGTCTTGACCCTTTTGGCTGAGTGTGTGTGATCTGATTTTGGAACTCACTGGTTTGTCCCCTGTGAATGATCCAGCATCATGCCTTTCACATCGCTGTTCTTTATCTAGGTGGAAACACCATCACTCGCTTGTAACTAATCTTTTTAATGCAGCCAGGACTTGGGTTCCAGCTAACTGGAAATCCACTTCGACCATCACAGAAAGGTCAATGGATCAAGACTTCAGGGGTACTTTGATCCATATATTTTGGCTTTGCCCACAGATCTGATGCTTTTGGCTTGGTTTGTGTGATCTGATTTTGGAAACTCACTAGCTTGTCCCTCATGGATGATCCAGCGGCATGCCTTCTATATCTAAGTTCCTTATCTAGTTAGAATTACCGTCACTCCCTGTTAATTCATCTTCTCAATGCACCCAAGACCTGTGTTTTGGATAACTGGAAATCCATCTCAGCCCTCACGGTAGGTCAGTGGATCAAGACAGTAAATGATATAATGAAAATTGAGGAACTTACCCTGTCCCTCAAGAAACAGGATAACCCCTTTTGAAAAACATGCTTCTTTTGGACCCAAAGCAAATTCTTCAATAAATATAAAAAATTATTGACTTGCCCTCCTTAGCAGTGTTGCCAACCTACCAGACTGAAATTTACTGACACAACACCAAAAATTTACTGGGACAGGCAAATTTTTACTGGCATTTCCAAATGTTACAAAATTACAATTTTAAGAGCAAATTTCAGTATTTAGGCTTCAAACAAGTACAATATGCAAATAGCAATATGATTTAAGGTAGATAGTAAGGCAAAAAAGCACATTTCTTATTTTATTTTCAATATAGTAAGTAAGTAGCTCAGGGACAGGACTCAGGAGGGCAAGAAAATAGAATGGGCAGCACACACATGAAACTGACCCTCACAGTGACACTGATAGCAGTGTGCAGCAGCACAGATAATGATGACACCTCACTTAGTCACAGTGACAGTCTCTCTCCAAGCCCTCCAGTCCACTCCAGTCCAAACAGCACTGACAATCCCGCTCCCAGCCTGCCTTGCTCCCATACTGCAGACCCGCACACAAGGCTCTGGCCGCTCTGCTTGGCTCCCTTGCACCAAGACATAATACAACATGCTCAGGCACCACCTCCATCAGAGCCACCTGAACACACTGTATCAGGTACTGGGGAAGGTCTCGGCTGGCTCCAGACTGAGCCTAACGTCACAGCCATATTTTTTACTGGCAACCTTTTCCTTTTACTGGCATTTACTGGCAAGAGAAAATTGCCTCTTTTTTACTGGCTGCCAGTAAAAATACTGGCAGTTGGCAACACTGCTCCATAGGTGGGGGTGTTGGAGGCCAGTATCTTTCTTTTTTTACCTTTTGGCCGCATCCCCTTCCTATTATCTCCACTTGTTCTTGGAAAAACTTTGCAAGAACTTTTTTCACCAGTTGGCTTTACACACCGGCGATTTTCCTCTAAATGTTTACATGGAATAGTGATGTTGTATTGGATTACATATGCAAACCATTGTACACTAGGACTTTATGTGTTAACATTTCAGAGAATTTGCTCAAATGCATGTCAACTGTTTTGTGCTGTTGACTGTGATAAATAAAGAATTTAAAAAAACCAAGACGCTCATATGTATTTCAACTGTGCCTGGAGATCATCTTGTGTTGTTAAAGCATAACACACAGGGCAGTGTGATTCAGAAAGGGAAAGCTCCTGTCTGGCTTGCAGGATAGCCAAAATACGTGAGAATATGCAAGGTATGGCTTGTAAGCTATGTAGAAGGAAAAAGGAAAATGTGGACCTGCGGAAAGACGACCACAAAGGATTCTGGGATGGATTCTTCATCCATGCTCGGAATGTTGGGAGCCACAGGCCATCCCTGCAGTTGTCTCTTCCACCCTCCTCCCATTCAGAAAAGAGCTTAACTTGAAACAGATGGCTCTTTCCACTACACAATGAAAAATCATTTAGACAATTGTTTCCGGAAATTGCACATCTGAACTGAATTTATCTTTGCTGGAGGTCTATTGTATACTGGAAATGTAAAATAACAACAAAACAAAAAGGGGAGAAAAAATGTGAAAACATTTGTGGGCATTATGTTCTGAAAGGACACAGATTTTACTGTGCATTTGTTTTTACATTTTAAACGATGAAATATACATCTATATATGGTTGCTTAGAGAATAGAATGGGTGGGGGCCAATTCTGCCATGCATTCTTCATAATTTGGTGTATACTACTGTACACAGTCTTTTGGAATCAGTTAAAGCTGAACTCCAGGAACAAAAACCTGAACCTATTATGTTCATAAATAGCCACAAAGTATATAAATCTAATCTGTGAACACCAACTGCCTTTGCATACATACATATTACCTAGTAAAAGTAGAAGTGAAAACAGCTCTGTGCATTACATAGACAGTACAGGAAGAGGAGCTGTGGGAGGGGCCCTGTCAGTCCACACACCATTGTCTACCTGTAGAAAACTACAGGAGGGGGCGGAGACAAGACCAGTCACCCGGCACAAGGAGAGGAAGCAGCAGTGAGCGGTCTTTATTACAGGAAGCTCCTGCACAGTGGGAAAGTCTCACACTGGATTACTGCACAGATCTGGAAGAAATACACAAAGCACCCCAAGAGAAGAATACATATGCTTTTAGTATGTAGAGAATATTTGTTTTGCCTGGAGTTTAGTATTAAATTGTGGCATAACATGCATTAACGCACCAGAAAAGTCCTCAAATGGCAAAATTGTATATTTCATATAAAACATATACTTGCAATTCCCTATAATAAGGTTCACTCACTTTATTGGCATACAGTTGGGTTCAGGCACAGGGAGAAGGCAGCTGATTTTCTCCATATGGAATATGGAATCGCAAATAAGTTTTATATGGGACATACAATTGTGCCATTACAGTGTTACTAAACCCAGGACCCTGCAATCACTATATCTGGTCTCCCACAGTACACAGAACATGGATGCACTTATTTTAGTAAATATAAACTGCTAAATAGCTTTTCTCATGAGCCGTATGTAGCAGTCTTGTGACTTCTATGTCTGGTTAAAGCTTGTTAATTCTGCACTGACTGTCCTATCAAGATGCAGGTCCCCTGACCCTCTGCCTGGACAGTGCTGATTGGCCCTGTGCTGATCACATGTACTCTCCCAAGAAAATAAAAAAACTCTCTAAACTGAGCATATGCAACCTGTCCCCTGGCTCTGTACTATCAGGAAATATATTGGGGACAGTGGAAGGAGGAGGGCATCAGAGAAGACGGATCAAACAGCCTTTTTACACAATGCAGAGGATTAACAGGTTAAAACTCTTAGGTTCCACAGTGAGTATAACAAACATGCTTTACTGCACATACAGACTGATTTTACTGTTGTGGGTTTAGTAACACTTTAGGGACTTACAAGCAGCTTCTATCTATCTATGAGCCATGGCAGCCAGTGGTTTTATTGTTTTTTAAGCCCAGCATATTCATTGCCAATACTATAGCAATGTGTAAACAATATCCCCGGCTGGAGCATTGGGTACACTTGAACTGGAAGGTCAAGAAAGATGCCCTTAAAGAGGAAGTAAACTCCACTGGTGTTTTTGTACCTATAGGTAAGCCTATAATAAGATTTACTATAGGTACTGTAAATATTTCCTAAACTTGCAGCGTTTAGGAGATATTTACTGTATACTGTGCCGATTACATCATTGGCGCATGTGCTCTGAAGAAACAGTCGCCTGTGCCATTTCTTAAGGGCCCGTGCCATGCCCGGCGGCTCCCGCATGCACACACGGGAGTGACATCATTGCGGCTATTGCGGCTCTGGCCAATCACAACGTCGGAACCCTCGAACCCGGAAGTACTTACTGTAAGATGTTGGCCGTGTCAGCGGTGTGCGGGCGCTGCTGCAGGACTTTTTCAGGTAAGTATTTCATAATGAGCTAGTATGCAATGCATACTAGCTCATTATGCCTTTGTCTTGAAGTTTTTTTTTTTAAGGTTTACAACCTCTTTAACCACTTGCCGACCGTCAACCGCAGGTTGACGGCGACAAAGTGGCTCGATATCGCAAACCGCCGTCATACGACGGCGGCTGCGAGATCGCGCACTGTGAGCGTGCGCGCGCACTCACTGTGTTCGGGGAGGGCCAGGGAGCGGGTGCGGCAGACTCGATCGCCGCCGGCTACCCGCAATGCCCCCCCCCCGGAGTGAAAGAACAGAGGTCTGTGTAAGTAAACACGGACCTCCGTTCTGTGAGGGGGGAAGGACTGTGATCACAGCCTTCCTCTACATGGAAGCTGTGATCACTTCCCTTCCCCTGCTAGGGCAGCCCACACACAGTTAGAACACGCCCAGGGAACATAGTTAACCATTAGAGCGCCCCCTGCAGGTTAACCCCTTCACTGCCAATGGCATTTACACAGTAATCAGTGCATTTTTATAGCACTGATCGCTGTATAAATGCCAATGGTCCCAAAAAAGTGTCAAAATGGTCCGACATGTCTGCCCCAATATCGCAGTACCGCTAAAAATCGCAGATCACCGTCATTACTAGTAAAAAAATTAAAAAATAATAAAAACCCCAGAAATTAATTCTCCCCATCCGTAAACGCGGTCACTTTTGCGCAAACCAATCAATAAACGCCGATTGCGATTTTTTTTAATCACAAATATGAGGAAGAATATAAATCGGCCAAAACTGATGAAAAAAAATGTTTTTTTGTATTTTTTTTTGGATTTGTATTTTAGCAAAAAGTAAGAAATTTGGGTTTTTTTGCAAAATTGTCGCTCTTCTTTTGTTTATAGCGGCGATAAGAAATCAAATACCACCAAAAGAAAGCTCTATTTGTGGGAAAAAAGGACGCAAATTTAGTTTGGGTACAACGTCGCACGACCGCGCAATTGTCAGTTAAAGCGACGCAGTGCCGTATCGCAAAAAGTGCTCTGGTCCTAAAGTGTGAAATCCTTCCGGGGCTGAAGTGGTTAAAGGGTAATTATGGGCAAAATCAAAAATTACATGATACAGTCTGCCAGTAGCATTATCACCGTAGTTTTTGTTTTTCTGATCCTCCATAACATAGTTTATTACCTGGTGTTTTTCAACTTGCTTTTACAGGCCAAGCTGTCCATCAAAGGTCGCAGTTAGAGGGTTGAGAAAAACCATTAATAACTGAGAGGGGTATTTACAATGGCCAGCTTTTTATTAAAAACCTTTTTCTCAAAAGAAAAAAAAATGTTTTCTGTAACTATTTATAAAGTATTATCTGGAGTTCGGCTTTGTTAGTCCATCTAAATCTGCTAGTCCATCCATCACTATCCTTTCCACTGATTGATAATACTGCTGTCCAAGGGTGGCCTTGTTGTTGCTCCATTGATGCAGTGGAGGAGTGAATGTAGCCATAAAATTTGCTTGCTCCCAGCTCCTTATTCCTTGCCTAGGCCAGGATGATGTCATCCTTGACTCACTACTCCTGCAGCCTCGTTGGATAACATCACACATCCTTGGAGGCTACAGGACCAGTCAACCCCAGACAGCCGATCTCATGTAGTGGGGGGCCATGTGAATCATCATAAACTCACAGCCAGCTCTCAAAACATGGTGGTATGGGAACCCTAATGAGAGGTGAAGACTTTGGGTGCCAGTATGGCACTGCTGAACCTAAAGGACGGGCAAATATGTTTTTCTTACAGTGATATTAAACCTTAATTTTTCTTCTTAAAATAACAAACATGTCATAATTACCTGCTCTGTGCAATGCTTTTGCATGGAACAACCTCGATCCTCTCTTTCTGGGGTCCCTCGCCAGCACTTCAGGCCTCTCCTCTTCAGTGGGTGCCCCCCACGGAAAGCCGCTTTCTATGGGAGCACGCGTGTGTGCTTGCTCCCGAGCCCCACTGCTATCAATTTGTCCAATGAGGAGCAAGACAGCAATGGGAGCACATAGAATGCATTAAAGTGAAAAACCTTAAGGCTTAGAACTACTTTAAAAGTCAGCAGCTATAGTGTTTTTAGCTGCTGACCTTAATTTTTAAAAGATCAGTGACTCTTCTTTTTAAAGTGTATTTAAAGTACTACTACTTTTTTTTTTTTTGAATGGGTTGGAGAAGGAATGGAACACCTGTCAGGTTTTATTACTGCCTGCGCTCTTGTTAGGGAGATTCTCCTTCTCTAATTGTCCTGTTTACTGTTATCAACAAGAGTGAAAGAAATTGAAAGTCACCAGAGCAGGAATATAGGCAGGGCTGTCTTAATGCATGGGCACTCCTGGGCACTGCCCATTGGCCCCATGATAATCTTGCATTACATATGTGCCAACTGTCCCGGATTTGCCGGGACAGAGATGCTTTTTACTAGGCTGTCTCAGCATGGCCGTGTCCCGGGCAGCATCCTGGAACCTGTATTGTGCCTTCCTGATCTCAGTATTGTGCCCTCCTGATCCCCCCCCTTCCCCCGTACTGTGCCCTCCTGACACCCCTGTACTGTGCCCTTTTGCTTTCCTCCTGTACTGTGTTATTTAATCTTTGATTTATGGCATGTTTTCTTTTTTGATTAAATTGATTTTATTGAAAGTGCTAATAAATATATGTTTAATTCTATCAACTATTTATACTTTAATTCTTGAGAGTAGGTGCATAAATTGGGCAGGCTGATAGGGACTCCAGTGCATTACTTTCCCCAGGGGCTCATTATGCTATTAAGACAGCCCTGAATATATGTAGGGGAAATCTTTAAATCCGGACAATAGTTCTACTGACAACCAGGGATTCCCTCACTTTGAAGGAATATCCTCTCACTTCCTGTTTTGGCTATGGGACAGAAAGTGAAGGGAAATGTCCCCAATTGAACAATGATGGGAAAAAATGACCCTGCCTGGCTCTATCCAAAAGTCTAAACAAAGGTTTTGCCTTAACTTTAGTTTACAGACAATGCTTTTTTTCAAATTTCAAATTTTCGATAGAATTGGGAAGGATTTGAACAACTGTTATTAGTGTCCATGTCTCAACCCAAGGAGATGCACTCTCTCAGATCCCGGAATCATTATCAGTGGGTCTGAAAGTGAGAGAAATGTAAAAAATGTTGTCATTGGAACCGAAATAGAGGGGTTATCTTCCAATGGGAAAATTTGTCTAAGAGTGGATTTCCCCTACTTTGGATTGTTTCTCTAACTTCCTGTTGTACAAGGGCTGCACCAAAAGTAATGGAAAATCGGGCATAACTTTTTGATTAACTTACAATAAAAATTCACATGCTGGTGGAGTAACTCTTCTTCTATAGTAACTACTTCTACTTTTATTGCAGGGGTCCAGACTGTCCGGCATCCACAGAAGACTACAGAATGTTTGCAGAGATAACCCCATTGACAAGAGCAATGTCTTGTCATTGGTGACTCTTGTCATTAGCGTAATTTCCATAAACATTCTGTAGCCTTCTGTGGCTGTCGCACAGCCTGCACCTCTCCTTCATCAAGAACTCAATGATGGTACGTTTCCCCTGCTTGGAATCCATTATTTACCTTGCAATTAAAAAAAAAAGAAGTTGCTACAGAGGAAGAGTTACTCCACCAACATGTGAAATTTTAGCAATCTATGAAGATTAATAAAAAAATTATGCCCGCTTTTTCATTAGTTTTGGTACAGTCCTTGGGGTTGATTTACTAATTACAAAGAGACAAAGTGCAGTTGCTCCAGAGCTTAATAAATGAACAGAAGCTCTGCTGACTTCCATCATCCAATCATGTGCAAAAATGCTGTTTTTTTATTTTATTTTCCTTGCACGTGATTCGGTATTCTTTACAAAGTGAAGCCTTACCTCATTTACTAAGCCCTGGAGCAGCTGCACTTGCAGAGGGAAACTGCACTTTGCAAAGTGCACAGCCTATTTATCTTTAATAAATCAACCACCTTGCGTCTACAGAATATGAAGTGAACATTTTTTTTTGTCCCAATGGAAAAAAAACTGGCAGGGGTTTTAACCATCTCCTACACTTTGCAAAATGTTAAAAAAAAAAAAAAAGTTTCTGCATTTTCCAGGGCTTCAAATATGGAGTCATAGCTGAACGGCAGCCAAATCTGCAGCTTGGTACAATGTCCCAATGCAACTGTAAAGTGTCCTGTATTCTCACTTACTGTCTTCGTAGCAAATCTTCCTCTACGTGTCACATAAGAATCTGTTCATCAGTCATTGCCCTCAGTAATCCCCACGTCCCCAGAGTAGCAATTAAAGTAACACAGGAAGTTTTAGAAGATTATAACATGTGTCATGTCCAAAGGGGCTATTTTTAGGCTGGCATCTCTTTGGAAATTCGATGAGGAGAGATAAAGGAAGGAAGGATCAACTTCCGTTATTGGACCTTCTCTGCGTACACTATTTACACGCTCCGTGTAACCTTTTTCAGGACTGGGAAGAACCCCATGAAGAATATAGAGCAGGTTATTCATAGACTACGTCTCAAAATTCACAATGGGCTAAGGCTATTAATAAGCAGCTAATAGAGGGAGAAGTACAGCTGGTCTATAATATAGAAGAAGAGCTACTTATAAAATGCACGGTATAAAGACTGCTTCAGCTATATGGCTGATTGATATTAACCCTGCCTGACTTAAAAAGAGAATAAAAAAAAGATATATCTATATCTATATATATATGTATATACTGTATATTTATTTAATAATAGTAAGATCATAATAAATTTAGTCATACGTTATTAATTAATTTATTTTAATTAAATAATAATTTATATATATATAATAATCCATATATTAATTGAATAATGTAGAAATGTGGCACCAGTTCAAAGGCAATTTCTTAATTCTTTAATCCTTAAAAATTTTAAATCGTACATAGGGAACACAATGGTTTTGGGGCATCCCCACCCTTGCTTAACACCTGAAAATGCAGGAATGCACGAAACTATTGTTCTGATTTGCTCCTTGCTATGGCTCAAGATTGTGCAATAAAAGAGAGTTAAGAAATTCCATTTTAATCTCTACTTTATTGGATGATTATTAGTGTTGATTTGGAGTTCCCTGGATGCGTTTGCACAGATGTTATCATTAGAAGCTCACTACCTAAAATTATTATTATTATACAGGATTTATATAGCGCCAACAGTTTTGCAGCACTTTACAACGTTAGGGCAAACAGTACAGTTACATTACAATTTAATAAAGGAGGAATCAGAGGGCCCTGCTCGTTATATACGGTATATATATATATATATATATACTGGGAGGTGAGCAGGTTTTTCTACTGGTGGTGGTGTGTATTTTAGATGTCAGAAGCCGATTGGTGACAGAGGGACACTGCGGTGGATCCCACACATTTATATATGGATTTTATGTTGTGACAATTTTTGATTTGATTTTTATGCAGAAGATTTTCAATTAGAGCACAGTATGCACAAAAGTTTAAAGCGGTATTTTCAGTAGCGCTGCACTAAATGAATTGTTTTATATATGTATAAATGTATACAATTTTAAATAACTAATGTAATGTAATGTAGTTAGCACTTTTTAATTTCATTATAGCATTTTTAGTTAACTTTTGCTTGCTACACCTTGTTTGCAATTACTGTAACCAAGGTGCACTACAGTCAAAAAGGAAATTTAAATCCCAGTTTCTGCTTTAAACCTTATTTTGACATTTTAAAAAAATATATATTTTATCATGAATTTAATCTGGATTCTTTTTTTGTAAATAAAAAATGTTTAGTAAAAAGTTAACAGTTAATATCAGTTGTGACTTACTGTATATCAATACCTAAAAATTCTCATTGTGCCTGTTATACCTTGTTTGTATATACAGATAAGGGATGTTGGTACCTATTTAAAGAACTATTTATTACACCCATACAAAATCTTTATTAAAGTATATCTAAAGCCCTTTTCAGTTTTAATTTAACTATCACATTTTTAGATTACTTATGCTCGCTGTACCTTGGTTTCAATAACTATACTGAAGGTGCACTACGGTCAAGAATGAAATTTAAATCCCTGTTCCTGCTTTAACCATTATTTTAACATTTATAAAAAAAGGTATTATTTTATCATGAATTTAACATGGAGTTTTTGTAAATAAAAACATTTGATATAATGTTAGCACCCCTGCTAATCTTATAAGTGAATAAAGCGCAAATAATGCAAATATAATATCAAATACATAAACATATAAATAACGCTCATAAGCAATCAAACCAAAAATTGCCAGCGTTTGTGCATTGTGTAAAACCATGAATGAAATTAAACTTCAATCCTTGTGAAACATACTATCCATATAAATGAAAAACTATATAAAGAAAAATAATAATAAAACAAATAATTTTAACGGTTGATATCAGATGTGATTTAGAACGGTACTAAAAAAGACTTATTGTGGTTGTTATGCCTTATTGTATGTATGTGACAGATAAGGGATGTCAGAACCTATTTAAAGGGTTATTTGTTACACCCATACATACAATAATCTTTATTAAAGTGTATCTAAATCCCTTTTCAGTTTTGGATAGAGTGGTGAGAAGTTAAAAAACCCCATCAGGTTTTTATTGCTGTCTGTGCCCCCATTAGGTAGATTCACCCTCCCTGTTTGTCCTAGTTCTTTCCGCCATATGCAACAAATATCCTCTTTTCCCTTGTACATATTTCCAGTATTTCAAATCTTTTATGGTATATAAGACACCCATATATTTTATTATATTTTTTTATATTCTTTATTTATAATTTTTCAAGTCATACAGGACCAGTCAGGCCTAGTAGGCTTCAAGCTAGTACAAGGTATGGTCGTTCAGCATATAATACAAACTATTTTATGATGTTATTTGCCTTCCTTTGCCATTCTCCAAAATTTTGATGTCCTTCTTACCAGGCCCTTCCAAAAACACATGAGATTTACTAATGGCCATACACACGATCCGAAAATCGTACAAAAAATACAGATTTCAAATCGGGCGATTATCTGATCATTAGTACACAGCTTTCAATAGCCGATCATGACAGTTCGTCCAATATTATCTAATTGGGCAAGCACAACATTTTTTTTTCCGTACGATACCAGATCGTACAATTTTCGTTTAATTAGTACATTTGTCCGAAAATACAATACAAATACACTACAACACATTACATCACTTCCGAATTTTTACTCTATACAAGAAGAGGGGGGAATGGTGGGACTTTATATGAGGTGTGTAACCAATGGTAAGTATAGTACATATATAAGTATATATTCATATATAACAAAAAATGAGTACAAAAAAAACAAATGTTTATTTGTATAGTACATTCCAGCCAAAAATAGTACAGATTGCATAGGTCAGATACATGCATACAGGAGGATTACATTGGAGCCATAATAATAATAGTAGTATATTGGTAGAGTCTGTTAGGGAGAAGAAAATCCACAGTGGAGATGATTGATACACTTGTTATAAATGGTAACCAATAGTAGATAATAATTACATGAGTTCATGATAAAAACGATAGCGATTGCATCCTATTACTCTACGCGTTTCGTGTAATATTCACTTCCTCAGGAGCCCCCCTCTTTTCCCCCTCTTCTTGTATTGCTTAACAGGAATGGGGGCCATACTACCATATGGCCTCATATAAAGTCCCAAAACTTCCTCCATTGTCCCCAAATTTTTATTCTGTCGTACGAGAATTTTCGGAACTTTGGTAACCTATTCAATTCTTACTTGCGACTATTAAGCAAAAAAAGTCAGAGGATCTGTCGTTCGATTTTTGGATCTTGTGTACAGGACATTAAACTGCAGCACTCAGAATCTGGTGAAGCTGTACATGGTAGTCAATCAGCTTCTAACTTGAGCTTGTTCAATTAAGCTTTGGCAGTAAAACCTGGAAGCTGACTCTCTGCAGAACTGCACCAGATTTTGCATGCTCCAATTTTAGTAAATCTCTCCATGACTCACTGATGTGGCTATACGAGTGATATACACCTAAGTGATACTATATTTCAATTTTATTTTCCTTTTTGCACATACTAAGTTTTTTTTTTTTTTTATTGCTTTAGCAGCTGCCGCTTGGCATTGAATGTAGCAGCATTGCTTAGCATTAAGCAGTATTCCCAAGTCCTTTTTCAGTTCTGTTTTCTCCAACTTTATTCCATGTAATGTACTATGTTTGCACAAATATATACAACTTTCTCTCTTAAGACTTGACATTTACCAATAATTCCTTTTTAAACGCTAAACCACACTCCAGCTAAAATATAGATTCTACGGACAGCTTTCCTTAAAATGATAATTAGACTTTACCAGGGTGAAGTGCTGAAAATGTCATATTAGTACACAGAAAGAAGGCTAAGTGCTTCCCACAAAGGAACTGAAGGTAGAATCAGCTGAAGCCCATGGATAAAGCTTTGTGTTAACTAGTCCCAGAGAAATCTGCTTTGCACCAGTCAGGAGAGACCCAACCCTAGGCAGTCCTAATTTAGATTCTCTGCAGTTCAGTTGCTGCTCCTCAGGGGTTATTTACTGGAAACCCTGATATTGTTAACTTTTAGCCTCTCATGCTTCATTTGTAATGCTGCTTAAAATTCATTCTCGGTTTAGCCATTCTGTTGCTGTAAGCGATATCCAGGCGACAACCACCTTTCCAGCGTGACATGGATAAATCTGTAACACTTATTCTGGCTGCATGCTGCAGGGAATGTGATTTCTATCTATGTGCGTTTGGGAGAGTGTAAGGCTAGATATTACGGCTAGATATTATGGGGTTGATTTACTAAATGCAAAGAGGCTGTTTCACTTTGCAAAGGAAGTTGCTCTTTGCGATGCAATTTGTCCCAGAGCTTTGTGAATGAGATGACATCCATCATCCAAACATCTAAACAGTCTAAACCAGCCTTTTTTCAACCTTTATACCCTTTTTTCAACCTTTAGGCCCCTTTCACACCAGCGGACCGGTCGGGTCCACCTGCCCATTTTTCAGGCAGACCTGATCGGACCACTTATTGTTCTCTATGGAGCGGTGGATGTCAGCGGACATGTGCCCACTATCACCAGCCAGCATCCGATCCAATCTGCTAAAAACAGATGGATTGGGGATACGTTTGCCATGAGTCCTGCAAATCGGATCAGATGACAATCAGATGAAGTCCGTTTCCATCCGACTGCCCCATAGAGAACAGCAGGCTGTGTCCGTGTCCACTCTGCATAGCAGAGCGGACATAGATCTGTCATCTGCCTGTTCAATGGGGATCAGCCAAGAGATCCCCTGCTGCACAGGCGGATCCTCTTGGACAGATTTCACCCTGTATGAAAGGAGCCTAAGAGTTGAAGAAATTTTCAGGTATCAGGGGAACCCCTGAAAAAAACAATATCTTGGAGTCAGAGGGAAAAACTTTCTTATGCAAGTGGCTAGTGGGACTGGGAAGATTGCTCCCCCTTAGGCTTCATGTACACTAGCCGACACTGGCAGCTCCTAAGCTTGAGTGATTTTTATCTATGTTTGTTCAGGAGAGTTTGAGGCTAGCAGTGGCAGCTGGCATTTTTTCTCCCCCCCCCCCGGGAGGGCAGTTGGGACATCAAAGCCCCACACTTACCCCATCTAGGAAGCGGGTGGGCAGCGGTGTCTGGCTCCGGCGAGCAGGTGCTTTCCTTCTCCTCCTCCTGTGGTGTGGATCATGGCGGCTCCTCCTGTGCATCCCCCTCCTCCTCCTCCAAGGCATCCAATAGGATCGCCTGACTTTTCAGCCAATCGGGAAACGTGAAACAGATCCATGCTTCCTGATTGGAGGAGAGGCCATTCAGTGTTAGAAAAGCGAATATTCATTTGCTTTTCTAACACACGGTAGTGGGCTGCGAGCGCAATGCTCTGCGCTCAAATCTCACTCTATTTTGAAGCCTATTAGCGCCTATGGCTCTAATCAGGTGCTTCAAAGAAACCCCCCCGCCGCTGTAATTCATGTGGCCGGCATCCTGAAAGGGGACGGACGCATGAATAGGGGGTGGCCACATTGGTCATGGATAGATTCATGCTATGCATGAATCTATCCATTATACATATAGGGATGGCGTGGATAGAGGGGGCGGTGCCCGTGCGCACTTAACCTCCCTGGCGATACTCCCGAGTTAAAAAAGAGAAAATACCGCTCTAATTAGTGAAATAGTGAGCAGCTAGCACAAACAGCCTTAACAAAATACTGGATTGCAGATGGATATAAAAAATGTGCAGCGCATGAGCATAAACGTGAAAATAAGCCCCCTGGTCGAGGCACTGAGAGTAAATTGAGAAAAAAACGTAAATCACAGACATGAAATCTAAAAAAGAATATTGCAAAATATAGATGTAGTGGAGAAGTTTATCTCTTGAACATGAAACAAAAAAAGTCTGAAGCGACTAAAAAGTAAATAAAACGTGAAAAAATCTTCAACTTGTGCAAGATGAAAACTCCATGTATGAATAGGGTACTCTTACCAGAAATAGCTGGTATCAGGGGCGGGCGGATAGGGGTCGCAGGAGTCGCCATGGCGACCGGGCCCCATGCTGGGGGGCCCATAAGGGCCCCATGTACACCTAGATTAGGTGAGGGGATGAGGACTGGAGCGCTCCGTTCCTCAGCCGAACGGCGCTGCAGGGAGCCTCGTCACACTGTGAAAGTGAAAGCAGTGTGTGCTGTGCTCTTTTCTCTATTTGAAGAGGTGATGTAGATATAAAACGTTATAAGAAAAAATCTAAAGTACAGACACTAAATGCAAAAAAAGAGTTAAATGAGAGTCACGGAGCTGGTCCCCCGAATAAAAGTGCA
>BLSH010387658.1:471517-512841 GCA_018402905.1 Glandirana rugosa | reverse complement strand
AATAGTGTAAAAGATGGTCAAATTAGATTCTAAATGTATGCCCCTAGAACACCTGACGGTGCTCCTTGCATGTTGGGCCTCTGTATGTGGTAAGGCTGTGTAAAAGTGTCACACATATGGTATCGCCATACTCGGGAGGAGTAGCAGAATATATTTTGGGGTGTAATTTTTGCTATGTACATGCTGTGTGTTAGAAATATTGTATAAATGGACAACTTTGTGTAAAAAAAATGTGTTTTCATTTTCTTTCCACATTTTCCAAAAACTTGTGGAAAAAATGACATGTTCAAAAGACTCATTATGCCTCCTAGAATATATATTGGGGTGTTTTCTTTCCAAAATTGGGTCATTTTTTGGGTGTTTCCATTGTCCTGGTGCTCCAGGACCTTCAAAGGTGCAAGAGGTAGTCAGGAAATTATATGTGTAATTTATGCTCCTAGAATGCCTGATGGCGCTCCCTACATGTTGGGCCTCTGTATGTGGCCAGGCTGTGTAAAAGACTCACACATGTGGTATTGCCATACTCAGGAGTAGTAGTGGAATGTATTATGGGGTGTAATTTGTGGTATGCATATGCTGGGTGTGAGAAATAACCTGTTAACATATGACAATTTTGGGAAAAAAAAAAATCTTCATTTTGCAAAGAATTGTGGGAAAAAAATTACAACTTCAAAAAATTCACCATAACCCTTACTAAATGCCTTGGAATGTCTACTTTCCAAGAAGGGGTCATTTGGGGGGTATTTGTATTTTCCTGGCTTGTTAGGGTCTCAGGAAATAAGATAGGCCGTCAGTACATCAGGTGTGATCAATATTCAGTGATTGGCGCCATAGCTTGTAGACTCTATAACTTTCACAAAGACCAAATAATATACACTAATTTGTTTTTTTTTTTACCAAAGATATGTAGCAGTATACATTTTGGCCAAAATTTATGAATATGAAGAAAAATTACTAATTTGCAAAATTTTATAACAGAAACGAAGAAAAATTCATTTTTTTACAAAATTTTTGGTTTTTTTTTAATTATAGCGCAAAAAATAAAAAACCTAGCGATGATTAAATACCACCAAAAGAAAGCCCTATTTGTGTGAAAAAAAGGACGCAAATTTTATATGGGTACAGTATTGCATGACTGAGTAATTGTCATTGAAAGTGTGAGAGCGCTGAATGCTGAAAATTGGTCTGGTTGTTAAGGGGATTTAAGTGCCCAGTGGTCAAGTGGTTAATGTACTATAGGTATCTCTCTCAAATGTCACTTTATGCAATAAGCATACCTCCAAAGACCCAGTCTACGCAGGCAGTATGGCAACTTTCTGACTAGACAAGATCGACAGGCGTTGTCAACTCACCAAGAAGACTGTGACGTAAAAGCCAATGGAGTCGATTCCAACTTAAAGCACTACAGAGTATTTTTTTTTGTGTCTTTCTTGGAAGTGGAAAAACATTTCTATCTTATAGTGTTACTAAACCCAAATCAGTCTGTATATGCAGTAAAGCATGTTTGTTATACTGACTGTGGAACCTAAGGCATTAATCCTCTGCATTGTGTAAAAAGGCTGTTTGATCCTGTCTTCTCTGATCCTATCCCTCTTCCAGCATCCCCAACATATCTCCTGATAGTACAGAGGCTTGGGGGCAAGCTGCACATGCTCAGTTTGGTGTGTAATGCTAGAGAGTTGTTTGTTTTTTGGGAGAGTACATGTGATCAGCACATGGCCAATCAGCACTGTCTAGGCAGAGGATCAGGGGTCCTGCAGCCTTATAGGACAATCATGAAAATGAAAACTCCTCCTACAAGCTTTAACCGGACACTGACAGAAGTCACAAGACTGCTCTATCTACTGATGAGAAAATGTATTTTGGTAAAGGTAAAACAGATTATACAAATCTTGAACCTTTAGATTGTATAGTATATGGCTAGCTTAACCAGTTCCTGGCTGTCATATAGCCAAATGATGTCTACAGCGCGGTCGCACATCATCATTTGATGTCCTCCAATGATCACACTTGCTGCGTGTGCGAGCTCTGTGATCGCTGTGTCCTTAGGACACACCTGATCACAGATCATTGTAAAGAGCCAATTACAGCGGCTCTTTACCCCGTGATCAGCTGTGTCCAATTACAAAGGGGTAGACACCGATCAAGGCAGCATGCTTTCATGTAAAACACTCCGTAATTGCTTCAATCTAGGCAGGTGCGGCTCTACAAACTGTAGAAAAAACAAGGCACTGGACGGCCGCACTACTTGCAATTACCTTTATTGTGAAGAATCCATAAAGTACATGTTGTACATAAAAACATCAAGCAGTACTATTGGAGATAGAGGGCTGACGCGTTTCACGCCAAATTACTGGCGCTTAGTCGTAGCTGTCCTCTCAATATAAACTGAGAGATATATGCATGTCACCGGTCTGGCCAAGAAATCATCAACCAATGGGAAGGCACGCACAGGCAATCAGGTATAATTGAGTGCACATTCACGGGGGATGATCTGAGACCCATATGAACCCATTCCACAGCAGAAGATATAGGATCAGATGTCGACGTGGTCCCAGAATGAATCAATTCTATATTTCCATCTTAGGGAAAACACACATACACACTTGTATATGTTCCAGATGTTAATAATGCGCTCATATCATTTACGCATGTTGGGGTGTAAAAACTGGTATGTTATACTCTATGGTCAAAAACATCTATCATACAAACACATCTGTGTTTCTATACAGAGAACACATCCAAAAAGATTGCAAAAATGTCCAACGCTACACGATACAGGCAGCATACACCAATAGATCATATCGCTCAGTCGCACCATTCTGGGATGGAGGAAAAGACCATATGGTGGATATATGTAAGCAACGTGCTTGTCTACTGGACAAAACCATGTCACTCAATGTCGTAATGAGAAATTTACATATGTGGGTGATACACATGTTAGATTGCGTCAACCTATTTATGTAATTTATATATTAAAATATATGTGTCACCCTCCCGATGGCTGGGATGGGAAAAATAAAAAGGAGCAAATGGAGAAAAACAGAAAAAAAGAGGGAATAACCGAAAAACAAAAAGGAGAGCAACTGAATAACACAAACAATTTATTTCCCCGAACAGAGATATTAGTAAAAATTTACTGCTCTTATAGATAATGAAAAGAGAGGGAGTCTATGTATAAGATCAAAGGTATATGGTGGGCTGCAATACATAAACATGTCTGTGTAAAGAAGAACATATATATATGTATCGTTATTAAAAAGAAAGCACAAATGCAAATAACCAATCAGGACCTTAAACACCCATACAATATAGCCACGGGATCGTACAATAACGGGTATTTGCGTAACTCTAAGTTCATATATAAAATGACTGGCCTGCAAAGATATATATATGCAAGACCGTATGGTTATGGTGACATAGCAGAGCATATGGAGGTGAAATAGGCACGTATGTGTCCCAACCAACCAATGTAGACGTATTAGGCCATAAATAGCTGGAAATTCAAGCAGAATTATATTTAAACAAATAAGTACAAAACCAAGTAAGAAACACTGATCTAGTAAAAAGGGGCCAGATAAGCATATATCCACACATGTATAAATCTATGTATAATGTGTATATAAACTATATAAACTAAGAATCAGTAGATTAATGTTAAAAGGCCAAACCAATGGGGCTCCCTAAATTGTTAAATAATCCCGAGTATCAGTCATGACATTCCACACAATATAAATCGTGCAACCACGATCTGAATTCTGATGGACGATGTATGAGCAATGACACAGTAATGTGGTGAGTCATTATTACTACGTTTATCTGTTAGTGGGGGGAGGCAAACCAGACCCTCTCCCAAAGGCATGGGGCAAACCAAATGAGGTCACTCATAAAAGTGGGAAACGTCCCACCCAAAGTTTAACCCCATAGGTCTCCTCGTGCCCAGGGAGAAGATCCAGTAGACCTCCCGTTTACACAACGTACCAAACGTATCTCCACCACTGATTGGCAAAGTGATTTTCTCTACTCCTTGAATCACCAGTGATGATATGTCCTTCTGATGGCACCCTACCCAATGCCTGGCTATGTTCATGGCTTTCTCTTTGTCTTTGTCTCGTATGTGATCCTGCAAACGATCTCTGAGTTGGCGAGTTGTACCGCCGTAGTACTGAATGTTACAAGTTATACAGGTGATAGCATGTACCAGATACTTGGTATTGCAATTTATAAAAGATCCTATGGAAAAGGATCTTCCATTAGTAGCAGAGGTTACAACATTTCCCTATTTTATGAAGGAGCAATGATTGCAGGTGCGTACCCCACATTTAAAAGTGCCCTTGAATTGTAGCCAATGAGCAGGACATTGTTTGCTTAAAAAAAGGCTAGGAGACAGAGGTGTGTGCCTAATGTAGGGGCTTTCCTAAAGACTGTTTTTATACCTCTGGACAAAATATGGGTATAGATGTCATCATTGGTTAAGATGGGAAGATATTTGTTAACTATATTCCCGATCGCATTGAACTCCATACTATATGGAGTAGAAAAGACACGTATAGAACACGTTCATGAACGACAACCAATTTTGCATGTCAAACCCGGGATCTGCTACAATAAGTCATCTATGCAACGTCCATAGAACCTCACATCCATTCAACAGGGACTACCAGACCCAAATTAATAAATTAGCCAGGGATGGTGAGAACTTAGCCCCCACATAGTAGGAGGTAGTAGTCCCCATCGAACATGAAATAGTTATGTGTGAGTAAATATTCCAAGCACATGATAATAAACTCTTGGAGAACCAATGAGAAACAACCAGACTTCCTCAGAAAAAATGACAACCCCAATCTATGGGGGATAGAGGAGTACAAACTAGATACATCTAAAGTTACCCATCTGAAATCTTCCTCCCATACAAAACCTTCTAATTTGGACAATAAATGCGTGGTGTCTTTAATGTGTCCAGGTAAGTCCAGTACTAGGGGTTGGAGCTGTTGATCCACCCAATCCCCCAGACGTTCGTTCAGGGACCCTATACCTGCTAGGATGGGTCTACCTGTCAAAGGTTCCAGCCCTTTATGAACTTTAGGGAGGTGATGAAAAATGGGTGTTATAGGGAAATCTGGAATGAACATTTCTTTAACTTTGGATGAAAAAATACCACTAGTGACAGCCCTATTCAATAAATCAGATAACACTCATTTGAAAGATGAAGTAAGGTCATTACTTAACCTTCTATATGTGTTGGTATCTGATAGTTGGCGGAGTGCCTCCTCTGCATATGTCTCGGACTTCAATACAACAACTGCCCCCCCCCATCAGCATTCCTGATTACTATTGATCTATCAACTGAGATCATGGAGAGATTTTAATTCACCTTCTGTAAGATTCTTTTCGGGGGACCTGCCTTGCCGGGTGAGTGCCAACTTAGTCAAATCCCTCTCGACCAAACTTTGGAATAGATCCATATCCCTGCCTCTGGATTCCACCGGGTAAAAATCAGATTTCAATCTAAATCTTATTGGATTTCACATAAACTGGATCCCCGAGGTAGGGACTGGATTCACTAGCCAAATCATCAAGATCACATAGAGCACACTCTTCTACAAAGGATTGGGGAGAGGGAAAAGGCTCACCCACACCGGATTGGTCAGCAACCACTTCCTCCACGGTATCCTCAGAAAAGTAGTGTCTTCTCAAAGTTAAAGATCTCAAAAGCTTGTGCACATCTAATATAGTCCCAAATAAGTCAAAATGGATAGTTGGACAAAAATGTAAGCCTCTTGATAAAAGGGTTCTTTCAGTTATTGAGAGCTCCCTATCCGAGAGGTTGATAACGTTAATGTCTATCTGTCCGGTCCCTCAGTTGGTAACGTGGGACATCTCCCTCTTTCTCTTTTATGTCCCACCCCCACCTCGTTTTCCTTGTTTTTTCTTTTTCTTGTTGATGCTTTGGGCACCCTGGTTTAAAGCCTGTGCCCCTTTGTTGCTAATGTCACTTGCTGGGGTTTGAGCATTTGGAGAGGAGTCTGACGCTGTAAATGCCAGAGTGTCATTGCCTGGTTCATTCTCAGGGTCTGAGAACCTGACCCTTTCCTTATAGAGGGTTTGCGTTGCCGTGATAGGACGGTTTTCTCCAGGTATACATCTGGTTGTTCTCATAATCCATATGGTCCTAAAACAATTTTTATTTTTTAGTTGCAATCACTCCTTTCTCCAACTTGTCCTATCTGTTATTTAATTTATTATCCAAATCCGAAAAGCCTTCCATACCTTGTTGTGACAGCTCTTTTTGAATACTTTATATTTCTGTTTGAAATCGTTTAAGATTACCTCTCTTAGATTCCACTATTATTTTTATCAATTCAAAGGAACATGTGGACAAAGTATTGGTCCATTTCTGTATAAGCTCCTCATTTGCTAGATCTGATGTGGGAAACTTCTTTATCCGTAATCCTTGAGGGATCTGATTTAAAACAAGATACTCACTGAAGGTGTTCACATCCCAATATGCCCTTATTTCCTTTGCCATCGGGCCTTCCAATCTCCCAAAAGTCATTTTTAATTTGTCCGTATCCACAGACTGTGGTGCGATTGAACAATATAATCTATTGGTGTATTCTGCCTGTATCGGGTAGCGTTGGATGTTTTTGCAATCTTTTTGGATGTGTTCTCTGTATAGAAACACAGATGTGTTTGTATGATAGATGTTTTTGACCATCCAGTATAACATACCAGTTTTTACACCCCAACATGCGTAAATGATATGAGCACATTATTAATATCTGGGACATATACAAGTGTGTGTTTTCCCTAAGATGCCTTTGTATGGTTTTTATAACTATTTACATTTAACTGTTTTTACAAGGTATTCATTTGTGTGTGTTTTGGTACACAAATAGTAATGATTTTTACACATTTATATTAATCATGATACTCTCTGTATGTATATACCATATATATTTGTGTTTTTCACATGATATGTACTATTTGACGCGGGTAATTGATTCTGGGACCGCGTCAACATCTGATCCTATATCTTCAGCTGTGGAATGGGTTCATATGGGTCTCAGATCATCCGCCGTGAATCTGCACTCAATTATACCCGATTGCCTGTGCGTGCCTTCCCCTTGGTTGATGGGTTTTACTTCCTCTTTATTACCCTGCAATGTGAAAGCATAATGGGCTAGTATGCATCGCAATCACAGCACGATCTCAGTGAAGAAAGGGCACGGAGGCCGTTTGTTCACTGCACATGTGTCCGAAGACATGGACACATCACAGTACACTGTATATCTCCTAAACCGTGCAGGTTTAGGAGATATGCAGGGAACCTACAGGTAAGCCTTATTATAGGCATACCTGTAGGTTAAAGTGGTTGTCAAGGGATGACAACCACTTTAACAAAGGGGAAGAATGGAACAGGCAGGATTAGCCCGGTATTGTACAGCATATACCGGGTTTGTGTGTGAAACTGACAGGCAGACTTACTGTGGCTTCACAGCCAGCTTTCCGCTGCACATTTGCAAGTTACACTGCTCTTTGTGAATGGACCCGAAGCCTCCTGGGACCTGTGACGCATCTGAGGAGGTCATGGGCAGGAAGAGGGGCATGCCAAACTTTCGCCCAGATCACCTAGGTGGGAGTGGGTACCTGCCAGAAATAGGTACTCACTCCATAAAAAAACAAAAACTTCCAGACATGTTGGGGGTGGGGGCAGAGGAGTGGAAAAAGTGAAATTTTCCTTTTTGGGTAAAGGTCAGCTTTAACAATTTACAGTACTCAGCATAAATTAGTACATCCCAACAGATTTGTCAGAAAACCTTTACTTTCCATTCAGAATCAACATTTTTTATGGGACTCTATACTACGAAATACTCCCACAAATGCGGGCCATTGACTGCAACTGAGTTTTGTTAATTTGCAAACACAAAAAAAGTATTTTTTCCTAACAAATTCTTTTAAGACCATGTTGCAAAAATTAATACACCCCAATGAAATTCTTAGGAGCAAAGCTACATTTTAGACCACAAAATCCTAATTAACAAGAATTCAACTACTGGTATGTCTAATTATTCATTTAACAGGTGTCCAGCAGACAGTTGCTTATAAAAGGGCATTACTTAACAAAGAAAATCCTTTCCCATTTCATGCGGTCAGCAATGTCACCACACGGAAGAGAAATATCACAAGGCCTGAGAAAGAAAATCATTTCTTTACACAAGATTGGTGAAGGCTACAAGAAGATCAGCAAAGCTTTACTCATCAGTCAGAATACTGAAGCAAAAGTGATACAAAAATGTAACAAAGATGGAACTGCAACCATCTCACAGAGACATCCAGGCCATCCACGGAAGATAAGACCTCGACAGGAGCGTCTTCTGATGAGAAGGGTTGAAGAAAATCACCATGCACGTTCACTGCAGTTAGCTAAAGAAGTAGAAAGCCAAACTGGGGTGATTGTTTTCTGTGACACAATATGGCATCCACTGCAGATGAATGGCATGCATGAGTGTCGTCCATGAAGGAAGCCTCTCCTAAAGCCCCTGTATAAGAAAGCCCATCTAGAATTTGCCAGGGCCCATGCTGAAAAAGAAGAAGACCACTGGGGCATTGTGCTCTGGAGACCAAGATAAATGTTTTTGGAACTGATGACTTCAAAACTGTATGGCGTCGCAAAGGTGAGGAGTACAAAGAAAAATGCATGGTGCCTACTGTGACACATGGTGGTGGCGGTGTCCGTCTGTGGGGCCGCATGAGTGCTGCTGTCGGGGGCTGCATTTCATTGATGGTATCATGAATTCATAGATGTACTGCTCTATATTGAAAGAGAATATGCTACCATCACTCCGTACTTTTGGTCGTCATACACTTTTCCAACATGACAGTGATCCAAAACACACATCTAAGGTCACTGTTGCATTTCTGAAGAACAGGGTGAAAGTGATTCAATGGCTTAGTACTGTATGTCTCTTGATTTGAACCCAATCTGGAAACACCTATGGGGAATTCTGAAGAGACGAGCTTCACCCTCCATCCAGCATCCAGGCTCTAAACATGGTTGTTCTTGAAGAATAGAAAAAGATAGATATTGCAATATATCGCCAATGTTATCATTCCATGCCTAAAAGACTTGGTGCTGTTCTTACAAATCATGGAGGTCATACAAAATACTAGATGTAGTAGTTGTTGTTGTGGGGTGTATTCATTTTTGCATCAACTAATTTGAGTAAAACTGAAGATTTTGTGAATTAAGTTATATTATTAACCTTACTTTCATGTAATGAGCTAAACAAATGTTCTATAAAACTCAGTTTTCCAAAATTTTGGAAATTGTTCTTGTGTTCATTGAGATATTGATTAAAATCTTACTTTTCAAAAGGGGTGTATTAATTTATGCTAAGCATTGTACATAACATATAGGGGTGGATTTATTTACCAAAGGCAAATAAACTGTGCACTAGGTAAATGCAGTTGCTCCAGAGTGTAATAAATGAGGTAAAGCTTCACTTTGCAAAGAATAACCAACCACGTGCAAGGAAAAAAAAAAAAAAAAAGAATTTTTTCTTGCACATGATTAGATGATGGAAGTCAGCAAAACTTCTGCTAATTTACTAAGCTGAGTGAGGAGCAATTGCACTTGCAGAGTGCAACTATACTTTGCATGGTGCACAGTCTATTTGCCTGTAGTAAATGAACCCCATACTATATAAGAATATACTGTATGTGTATCTATGAATAAATAAAAGAAAAAAAGAACAAAAATCTGGTGCAAAATGAATTCCACCACACTTTAGCATATGTAATACGTTTTTATCCACTGTCAACTTATGTTAAGTGAAATAACCACAAAAGTGCCACCACCCATAGGAAAGCATCTCATCCTCTTTTCGACCCCCAGGTTAGGAAGGTCAAACTGCGCCTAGATCATTCCACTCAACGGATGCTGCTCCTCTCTCAAACAACCCTCACTGGATATTATCATATCCCACGGGCAGTCATCCAGCATATATATCCGAAGAAATAAGATAAACTCATAATAGTGAAAGTATAGCTATAAAACATTCATTACATGAATATATATGCACTCACATAATTCCAGCGCAAGACAGCACTGTTAAAATCACTTCCGTCTCTCAAAATGCCAGGAGGCATAAAGACGAGATAGAACCCTTAAAAGTGGATCTATACTCAAACAAAAAAGAATAATATATGTTGTATAAATAAAAAATTGGTGCAGATTGAATGGACCATTTGGTCTTTTTTCTGCTTTCACTCTTCTGTGTTTCTATGCCAATGCCCCGCCCCACAAGCCATTGGGTCCTCTCCTTCTCCCGATCTTCCTAAACTTTTCCTAGCAGTTGGTGGTCCTCGGTGTTGAAGAGAGTGACTTTGGTGTGATGCCGTTAGTGCTGCTCTTGGCATTAATACACAGTGCAGGGCACTGTGGCAATGCCCCTCAAGGTGTAGGCTCAGCACACGCACTCACAGTTCATGTGCTGACAAGGAGCATGCTGAAAGGAGGAGAAAGCAAAGGGACAGAGAGATGAGCTCTTCACTATGCTGTTCTTCTTCACAGGCTGGGAAGGGTACATGACGCACTGGGCTAAGAGGAAGAAGGTTGAATGATGCTGAGAAAGACTGAGGACATCTTGTGGCTGCGGTGGACAGCTCCAGGTTAAAGATGAGTATTGCAGCCTTAGTTGATGTTTTGTTTTTAATGTAGCTGGGAGAGTAATTAAAAGACCCAGTGTTTGGCTTTAGGAGCTTTGTGCCTCCCACGCCGTGTTATTATTTCTAAACACACAAAGGAGCCAATGTCATCTATGCTCCAAAGTGTTCAGGCATTAAACTCCCACAGGAACCCACAGTACAATGCAGTTTTCACATTGTACTGTGGAGTATCTAAGATACTACTTGCAGCAAAATTAGCAATTTGCTGGATCAGTTGTCAGGATTTTTATCTAAAGCCCCATACACGCGGACCGAATGTTGGAGGCGGCATTGGCCGGTTCAATAGAAACCAGCCGAGATTTGGCCCGTGTGTACGGCAGCTGGTTCGATGGGGCATAAACGAAAAAGGTCTGACAATCGGCTTCTGTCAGAACACAATAGAATAACAGGGAAGATGGCTGTACTAAAATCGCATAGTAAGTACAGTGACTCCAACCTGAGCTGTCAGTTTTTTCATTCAGCCCTGCTGGGTTGAACAAAAAAACAAACTACTAGTGTGTACCAGGCTTAACTGTGGTACCACTAAAGAGATTTACCCTTAGCATATTTGTTGGCAGCCTATGTAAACTGGCCAATCAAGGCAGTCCCCTCTCCCCTCCCGGGATTTTATGCGATAGCCCAACACAAAGTGGCACATAATTGTGAAGTGGAAGGAAATAGATAAATGGTTTTCAAAGTTTTTTACAAATAAATATGTGAAAAGTGTGGCGTGCATTTGTATTCAGCCCCCCTGAGTCAATACTTTGTAGAACCGCCTTTCACTGCAATTACAGCTGCAAGTATTTTTGGGGAAGTCTCTACCAGCTTTGCACATCTAAAGAGTGACATTTTTGCCCATTAATTTTTGCAAAATAGCTCAAGCTCTGTCAGATTGGATGGAGAGCGTCTGTGAACAGCAATTTTCAAGTCTTTCCACATATTCTCAAATGGATTTAGGTCTGGATTTTGACTTCGCCATTCTAAAACATGCATATGCTTTGATCTAAACCATTCCATTGTAGCTCTGGCTGTATGTTTAGGGTCGTTGTCCTGCTGGAAGGTGAACCTCCGCCCCAGTCTCAAGTCTTTTCTAGACTCTAACAGGTTTTCTTCTAAGATTGCCCTGTATTTGGCTCCATCCATCTTCCCATCAACTCTGACCAGCTTCCTTGTCCCTGCTGAAAAAAAACCATCCCCACAACATGATGCTGCCACCGCCAGGTTTCACGGTGGGGATGGTGTGTTCAGGGTGATGTGCAGTGCTAGTTTTCCGCCACACATAGCGTATTGCTTTTAGGCCAAAAAGTGCAATTTTGGTCTCATCTGACCAAAGCACCTTCTTCCACATGTTTGCTGTGTCCCCCACATGGCTTCTCGCAAACTGCAAATGGGACTTCTTATGCCCTTATTTCAACAATGGTTTTCTTTTTGCTACTCTTCCATAAAAGCCAGAATTGTGGAGTGCACAACTAATAGTTGTCCTGTGGACAGATTCTTCCACCTGAGCTGTGTATCTCTGCAGCTCCTCCAGAGTTACCATGGGCCTCTTGGCTGCTTCTCTGATTAATGCTGGCCTGTCAGTTTGGGTGGACGGCCATGTCATTGGTAGGTTTGCAGTTGTGCTATACTCTTTCCACTTTCGGATGATGAATTGAACAGTGCTCCATGATATGTTCAAGCTTGGGATTTTATTATAACCTAACCCTGCTTTAAACCTCTCCACAACTTTATTCCTGACCTTTCTGATGTGTTCCTTGGCCTTTGTGATGTTGTGTGATACTAAGGTTCTCTAACAGACCCATGAGGGCTTCACAGAACAGCTGTATTTATACTGAGATTAAATTACACACAGGTGGACTCTATTTACTAATTAGGTGACTTCTGATGGCAATTGGTTACACTAGATTCTTAGTTAGGGGTATCAGAGTAAAGGGGGCTGAATACAAATGCATATCACACTTTTCAGACATTTATTTGTAAAAAAAAAATTGAAAACATTTATCATTTTCCTTCCACTTCACTGCCACTTTGTGTTTTTGTATCACGTAAAATCCCAGTAAAGTACATCTACCTTTTTGATTGTAACATGACAAACTGTGGAAAATTTCAAGAAGGAGTATGAATATACGGTATATGATAGATAGATAAATAGATAGATAGATAGATAGATAGATAGATAGATAGATAGATAGATAGATAGATAGATAGGCTCAGGAATACTTCCAAAATTCACTGTCTGTGAACACAGTTCCCCGTGGCATCCAAAAATGCAAGTTAAAGCTCTATCATGCAAAAAAGAAGCCATATCTGATTGAGAAAGGCCACCATCTTCTCTGGGCCAAAGGTCATTTAAAATGGTCTGTTGCAATGTGGTCAGTCAAAATTTGAAACTCTCCGGGAACCATGGGCGCTGCATCATCTAGACCAGAGGTGACCAAACTACGGCCCTCCAGCTGTTGCAGAACTACAAGTCCCATGAGGCATTGTAAAACTATAACATTCACAGACATAACCAGGCATGATGGGAATTGTAGTTCCAGAACAACTGGAGGGCCATAGTTTGGACACCCCTGATCTAGACTAAAGAGTAGAGGGACCTTCCGGCTTGTTATCAGTTCTCAGCTCCAAAGCCTGTATCTCGGATGGTGTGGGGGTGCACTAGAGTGTATGGAATGGGCAACTTGCACATCTGAAAATGCACCATCAATGCTGAAAGACATATCCATGTTTTAGAGCAGCATATGCTCCATCCAGATGATGTATTTCTGAGGGAAGGCCTTGGATATTTCAGCAAGACAATGCTAAACCACATATTGGATCAATGACAACAGCATGGCTTTGTAGTTGAAGAGTTAAGAATTAACTGGCCTGCCTGTTGTCCAGACCTTTCACCAATTAAAAATATTTGGTGCATCTTGAAATAAAAAATATGACAAAGAAGACCCAGGACTGCGGAGAAGTTAGAATCCTATATCAGGCAAGAATGGGACAATGCTCCTCCCTCAAAACTCCAGCAACTGGTCTCCACAGTTCCCAGATATTTACAGAAGGGTTGATTTACCAAAGTTGAAGAGTGCAAAATGTGGTGCAGCTCTGCATAGAGACCTGAAATCAGCTTCCAGGTTTTTTTTTTTTTTTTGTCAAAGCTTAATTGAACAAGCTGAAGTTAGAAGCTGATTGGCTATCATAAACATCTGCACCAGATTTTGCACTCTCCAGTTTTAGTAAATCAACCCCAGAGTGCTGTTAAAATAACATGTCTCCGTGCCAACTTTTCAAGACGTGTTGCTGCCATCAATTTCAAAATTACCTTATTTTTTGTTTCTTAAAATGGCACATTTGATTTTTTTTTTTACATTTTCTATTGTGACTAAATTTGGGTTTATAAGATTTGCAAATCATTGCATTCTGTTTTTATGTAGATTTTACACACCATCCTAACTTTTTTAAAATTGGGATTGTAGATAGATAGCTGAAATACAGTGGCTACAATAAGTATTGAACACATCACCATTTTTCTAGGTAAATATTTTTCTAAAGGTGCTATTAACGTGAAATTTTTACCACATGTCGGCAACAACCCATGCAATCCATACATACAAAGAAACCAAAACAAATAAGTTCAGATTATGTGTAATAAAAATGGAATGAAACAGGGAAAAAGTATTGAGCACATGAAGAAAGGGATGTGCAAAAAGACATGGAAAGCCGAGACACCAGCTGAAATCTATCAGTAATTAGAAAGCAATTCTGCCCCTTGTCAGTGCAAATTAATAACAGCTGGTTCAGTCTTAACTGATGGCTATAAAAAGGTGTCTCATTACCAAGGTGTCACACAAGAAACATCTCATGATGGGTAAAAGCAAAGAGCTCTCTCAAGACCTTTGCAACCTTATTGCTGCAAAACATACTGATGGCATTGGTTACAGAAGGATTTCTAAACGTCTGAATGTTCCAGTGAGCAGTGTTTGGGCAATTAACCCAGATGTGGAAAGAACATCATTTCATCATAAACCGGCCACGACCAGGTGCTCCTCGCAAGTTTTCTGACAGAGGATTGAAAAGAATTATCAGAAGAGTTGTCCAAGAGCCAAAGACCACTTGTGGAGAGCTTCAGAAAGACCAGGAATTAGCAGGTACAATTGTTTCAAAGAAAACAATAAGTAATGCACTCAAAAAGAAAATAAACAAAGGAAACGCAATCTTATATCATAAATTACATATCATAAATCACCATAGTGAATAAACAATTAATCTTCATTTGAATTATAAAAAAATACATAAAAATTGTGTCCATGTATAGATCCCACTCGTGAATAACGTCCTCAGTGAGTACAGAAACGGTTCCTCTCCACCTGCATGCAGACACAAAAAGCACTCACCAGACTTAATTGACCCCTATTACAGGGAGATAAATTACGCATATGGGAAAATCCAAGATGCCATACATGAGGTCACAGGAATGAATCCAAACCACTGCTGTCATACATTCAATATATATGTAGATAGCGTATTCAAAGCTCCGGTTTTGCCATATAGAGAGGGAGAGGAAAGAACGCTCTCATGGCAAAGTTATTCAAATAATTTATTTAAAAAAGAAGGTTGTATTGCACTTACCTCAAAGAAGACAGGGATCAGCATGTATTGTATAGGAATCGCCAGTTAGCGATCCACCTGCGTTCCAGTTGACCAGAAATAAGGTATCTCAAACACTACCCAACGCCATTTCGTCAGCCTACGTCTGACGTCTTCAGGGGTTACCATGGCCTGTACACACGCTCACCACACAAGACTCCATTGCAGTTTGTTGCACATCATTTAGACAAGCCTGTGACGTACTGATAGAATATTATCTGGTCAGATGAGACCAAAATTAAAATCTTTGTATGCCATAATACACACCATGTTTGGAGGTCAAATGGCACTGCACATCACCCCAAAAACACCTTCATACCAACAGTGAAATTTGGAGGTGGGAACCTCATGGTGTGAGGCTGTTTTTCAGCATACGGTACTGGCAAACTTTATATCATTGAAGGAAGGATGAATGAAAAAATGTACCAAGATATTCTTGATAAAAATCTGCTGCCATCTACCAGGATGATGAAGATGAAATGAGGGTGGACATTTCAGCAACACAATGATCCCAAAACACAAAGCCAAGGAAACTCTTAATTGGTATCAAAGGAAGAAAACAAAGCCAATCACCTGACTTGAATCCAATAGAAAATCTATGGAAAGAACTAAAGATCAGAGTTTAAAAGAGGGGGGAAGAAGTGGGACTTTAGTTGAGGCATGTGTGGTGTAGTTAGAAAAATCACATATATATAAAAATATATTTTATTTTGTAAAACAATAAGTAACATAATCCATAACAGTAATGCATGTATAGTAAATGTAGATGGCATATTACCACACATATACAGTTGTGCTCACAAGTTTACATACCCTGGCAGAATTTATGATTTCTTGGCCTTTTTTCAGAGAATATGAATGAGAACACAAAAACATCTCTTTCATTAATGGTTAGTGTTTGGCGGAAGCCATTTATTATCAATCAACTGTGTTTACTCTTTTTAAATCATAATGACAACAGAAACTACCCAAATGACCCTGATCAAAAGTTTACATACCCTGGTGATTTTGGCCTGATAACATGCACACAAGTTGACACACAGGGATTTGAATGGCTATTAAATGTAACCATCCTCACCTGTGATCTGTTTGCTTGTAATTAGTGTGTGTGTGTATAAAAGGTCAATGCGTTTCTGGACTCCTGACAGACCCTTGCATCTTTTATCCATAAATTCTGCCAGGGTTTGTAAACTTATGAGCCCAACTGTATATGACATTACAATAACAGAATTGCACGTTGCATTATGAGGTATAAGCGATGATCCACCATGTCATGAGATCAATAACATATCAAAATACAGTGGTAGGATCTATTTAAAATGGTTAAACCATTTGTAGAGAATTGGTCTATAAATGAATGCATCCAGATAAGCTCAACACGTTTCGTGGATTTGCTTCACTTCCTCAGGAGCGGATGCATCATAATCTGAAAAAAGATATAAATAACCAATGTAGTCTGATGTTATATCTGAACATGGGGGGAGAAAAATGTGGGTGGTAGGAAAAAACTGACCATCCCTAAATTACTCACATATCAACTAGGACTAGCTGAGGACTGCCTGGATTGTCTATCCTGGGAGCTGAGTTAAAGGAGACCGATAGAAAAGCCAGGCACACACTAGTAGTCCCCAGAAAGTGTAGATTTCATAGAAGAGGCCCATGGAACCTTCAAGATTTGAAGACTGTTTGTGTGGAAGAATGGGCCAAAATCACACCTGAGCAATGCATGTGACTACTTTCTCCATACAGGAGGCGTCTTGAAGCTGTCATTACTAACAAAGGATTTTGTACAAAGTATTAAATAAATTTCAGTTAGCGCGTTCAATACTTTTTCCCTGTGTCATTCTATTTTATTACACATAACTTAATTTCTGAACTCATTTGTTTTCGTTTCTTTGTATGTATGGATTGCATGGGTTGTTACCAAAATGTGGTAAAAATGTCATGTCAATAGCACCTTTAGAAATATATTTACCTAGAAAAATGGTGATGTGTTTAATACTTATTTTACCTGTTGTATATGTAAAAACCTAATGTTGTCTATTTTAAATATATATTTTTAATTTTTCTAATTGTAAATATTTTATATAAAACAGAATGCATGTATTATTTACTCGTCATTTAATATAGTTATAAATGTGAATATACTTATATTAAGAGATATTCAGATTTATAAGTATATATTCAAACTCATAATTATATATATTCATACTTAGATGAATATTTAAGTATGAATATTCTATATTGGGGTTGTATTTATCTATCCACCTATCTATTGATTTATCTACTAAGACTATGTCCCTTTAAAAAAAAAAACCAATAAGATAGAAAATAAATATATATGTGTGAATGTATATATACAGAATATATCTATATCTATCTATCTATATATAAATATATATATATATATATATATATATTCATTCATTCACAAGAAAAGCTTTGCTTAACTGTTTCTACAGCAATTATAAAGAGTGGTGTCTGAGGGATTGGTTGTCATAGTAACAGGCGGATTCTAGGGACCATCATCTGGTCCTTGCCACAGCCAATCCTGGTGTAGAACCAGTCCAGCAATATGAAGTAGAGTCACATCTTCAGCCTCATTCTAGCACCAAGAAAAAAAAAAAACCTAAATAGATTTGAATAGTGTAGTGAAGCTGCCCTGGACAGCTGACAATGGCTGCGCCCAAACATGGCGGACTGCGAAAAATGGAGCTGGAGACAAACGCAGCAGGAGCAGGTGAGAAAAAAAATTCTAACGCCTAACATATCGCCGTTTATTGTGCTTCAATATATGTGGTTTTTCCTTTTTAGTTTATTTTTTTCATCTTTTTTGTTCCAACCACGCTCGCTTTATTCCTTGGCATGCTGTCCCCTTTCGAAACAAAGGCGTCTTAATAAATGACAGCACAGATTTCGCTAAAGAGCGTTCCTCTTGGATCAGACAATAAATTTTCTTTGTAGGCCCTTCAGATCAAATTTTGCAAAACAGCATTGGAAAAGCTTTCCAGCTGGGCTCTTATATAGTTTGATATTTTTTCCCATTCTTCACGTTCCACCCCCCCTCTTTTTTTTTTTTCCGACGGGTTCTCGAACACAGCGACAATACAACAGAAAGTCAATGTGTGTTTAAAAGAAAACGAATGGGGCTCTTGGACTCATCATACTCCTTCAAATCCCATTATTCGGAACATCTGAAGACAGATATTTTCAAAAGGTCTCTATGATATTTAAATGAAAATCTGATACAGATCAAAGAGCTTGAGGAGAAATGGCTGGTGTTTGTTTCGTCTTTTTTTTTTTCTTTACGCGGTTTTACTCTTTAGGGGGAGAAAAATCAAGTGGCAGAAACACTGAGGCAGCAGACCTGCTGGAAGCTTAAGCGACTCCTGTGTTGTGCTCTATATTATCTAGAGTTCCTGCTGTGTGACCCATTTTTCCAGAAAATGTCGCTCAAGAAGAAAGAGCTTGATCGTGTCCCCGTTCATAAAGACGGTAAAATGAAAAAAATTTAAAAAAATAAAACAGATTTGGAAACTAAATACATTATTTTTTTTTTTGAGAACTTTATAAGTAAGGCGGACACACCGCTGTTTCTCCCCACGAGATGAATGGCTTGATAGAAAGCAGCATGTTGGAGCCTCCTTCTATGCCACAGCTAGGAGAAAATTCCCTTAGATCTTTTCGTCCTTGTTTGAAATATCGTAGAGAAAAAAGTTTTCATCGTCTCGCGCAGCTCATTCTCCATCTTGCTTCTCTTAGTCGTTGTAACATAATTACTTTTTTACCAGCCATTCTCAAGCTTTAGTCCTTTACTAAAGCTTTAGCACGTTACTAAAATCTATTTTTTTTAAATAGCTGTAGACAACTGGGAAATCACACGAGCAATGGTAAAATACACTCTGAAAAGATAGAAAACTCAACCGCGTTGTAGAACTTTAATAGGCTCATCCACGTCAATTGTCACATCTTTCGGTAAACTCAAAGACGCAAATCTGTTAATCCACTGTGGCTAATCCAGTCTACTTTTGTTGAAGTTCATGTATTCACTATCAACAAAGAAGTTTCAGTGGGTCAGTGGCATACATAATGAATTTATCACTTCACATTTTAAAGATGACCAGAAAGAGACATCTTGAGGTAGACCGTGAGTAAAGGACGTACAATGGGTAACTTTGCCAGCCTATTCTTAGGTCCAAAAACATCTTCTGATGATTTTTCCTTTTAAAGTGGCCTTCAGTAAGACATAAAAGCAAATACTTCTCATCTAAAGTATATCTTACAAGAAAAAAATATTATTATTAACATCTTAAGATAGCAAGGTGTTCTCTAACAAATGGCCACCAAGATGACCAAGTGGCTGATGGGACTAATGTATAAGATGCATAGTTTGTGAAAAGATGACCCACTAGGAAAGTGGATGCAACCCATCAGCTGTCTAACAGTTGTAACTTTTTGTGAGGATAACAATAAATAAAGTTTGTTTCTATATTTCCACAAACTTTTTTTACATTATATCATTGGGCAGCCATAGAAACCTAAAATTCAAAAATTGCTTAGGTTGTTTTCAAACCACATTTCAACCTTCAATCTGTACTATGTTATTTGCACAAACACTGGTCAAGCACTAAAAAGTAGTTCCCAAAAGTGGCCTTAATGACTCATAGTTGGGTGATAACTTGATAATTAGTATGATCTTTATTCTGGCATACTTTTGGAGCTAAGGTAAAGAAAGGTAACAGTGCTTTGCTTTGGATGCTCACCCACTCACATGTAGGAAGAATGTAGACATTACAGAAGGAGTAGTTATAGTGATTTTTGCTGTGTGCAAAATGTATTTTTAATTATATTTGTATTTTTATTTTATATAATACCAAAGCATACAACATGAAATGATATATAAATATGTATAACAATGACTCATGTAAGTGCTCTGGTATACATAAAGATAAACCATAGAAATGGTTACAAAACCTTGTTGGGGGCTGAACCATTGGAGGCCTTTTGGGTGTGCTCATAGGTGACTGATTTGTAAAGACCGTTCCCGCGGCTAGGACTGCATTGGTTATCACCACTAGTTTCAGCTATATTTTATCTGCCCAGTCCATCATTGGGGCAGGTAAAATATAGCTAGCTTGGGGATCGGCTGGTGTTTCTTGATTCCCGCATCTGGAGACACCCTTGGCCTTTATGTAGAGGGATTCTGTTTCTTTCCATCTTTCTTCCTTCTCCAGTCATTCTTTCCTCTTTCGTTTCTCTCTTCCCCGTTCTCCCCCTCTCGATCGGGTGTCAACATTGTGGAAGCTCTCGTCTGGAATCTCCTTTTGTAGGCACTCTGTATGTATGTAATCTCTAAGCATTTGTAGGTTATGATGGCTTAAACCCAGTAGGTGCCTCGATTTAGGGTGTGGACTTCTTTTCTTTAATTTTTTTTTTTTTTTTAGTTTTGTAATTTTTTTTTGTACTGCATAGCACTTTTCTAGACCCTTTGTGGTCTAGTTTTGGTGGGCCACCTTCTTAAGCTTGTGCGTGTCCATCTTTTGTACTGAAGATTGTCTTTGCACTTATGTTATGTTTGTTTTGTTTCCGTATAATCTTTTTTTTTTTTTTTAGAGATCTTTTTATTTTTTTTTTGCAACACACAAGCAACAAACAGTAGACAATGCAATACATTTTAGGTTTTCACAGCCACTGGCCAGATGTCACAATGAATGGCCCACGCAGGGGTCACCAGATATCACAAGATAATGAAGAGATGTCAGTAGTGCTCACAGAGACCTTATGTTATCAGTCACCAGAAACCTGAACCTGGCTGTAGAGTGCTCAGCCAGCCATTTAGACCATACTCTTTCATGCTTTTTTGGGCAAATGTATGTGCATAGGTGTCTTTGTATAATGATATCACGTTATTTACCAGTGTTTTCCATAAATTTAAAGTTGGGGGGTCCAGCATTTCCAACATCGTACAATGGCCTTCCTGGCATAAAACATTAAAAGTCCCAGTATGGTCCTTTCAGCTATTCTGGGCACCAAGTCCTCCACGAGTCCCAACAGGCATTTTCCTGGTGATGGGTGATGGGGATGCTTAGTATCTCAGTAACCACAGTGAGAACCTGTGACCAATAAGCCATAACTGCTGAACAAGACCAGAAAAATGTGAAAAAATCACCAGGGGAGTAGTCAAAGCGCCAACACTCCGGTGGATGGGATGATGTTATCTTGTGTATCCGGGCGGGGGTAATATAGGCCCTGGGGACAATCTTGAATTGAATAAGGTGATCTCATAAGGAGACCAGTGTTTTGAAGGGAAAGTCCCAAACATCCTCCCAGTCCTCAGAGTCCAGCTCCGGAACATCCCAGGCCCATTGCTGACGGATCCTGAACAGCTCAGGAGATGAGACCGGAAGAGATGCCCATACAACACCGAGGTGGGCATCTCTGCACAGTCATAGCGCAGGATCCGCTCCAAATCAGATTGCACCAATTGTCTTTCCCCAGGGGAGAACTGGTCCCTGAAAGTGTTGGATAACTGCAGATATCGAAATATATATGAAGGGGGACATTATTCCGTGACCTTAAGTCTTCAAATGAGAGCATTGTTTAATTTGAGGTGATATCTCAAAGCAATCTAATATGCTGTCTGGCCCACACCACAGGGTCAGGAATATTACAAAAGCATTGGGCTATATGGCAGATTGAGGGTACCATTCACAGGCTAGACCCATCTTCCAAGCCCAAAGGGTGGTGCGCATAGAGGGAGTCAGGTTGTAGGGAGCCCTCGGGCCCCACAAGGGGAGATTCGATAAAGCTTCCACGGATCCCAACACCGCAGCCTCAGCAGCCAAAGCCAAGTTTGATTTATCTGGAGCAACCCACCAGTGAGCCCTAACCAGCTGAGCTGTGAGAAAATATTTGTGGCAATCCGGGAATGCCATGCACCCCTGGGAACACGGGTGCATGAGTGTGGTCACCTTGAATCTAGGGGAGCATGGACCTCAAATGAAGGAGGAGAAAATCTTATTCAGGTGGTTAAAAAAAGATTTGGGAATCCATTGAGGGGAGTTGTGAAACAGATATGGGAATTTAGGTATGATCTTCATCTTGATGAGGTTAATGCAACCCAATAGTGGCAGAGGAAGGTTTTCCCACACTTTCAGCTTGGCCCTAACAGAATTTACTACTGGGGACAAATTTAGTGAAATAAAATCAGTCACCACCCTGGATACACGGACCCCCAGGTAGACAATTTCGTCCACCCACTGCAGCTGGAGAGAGGCCGAGGCCCCTCCGCTAGCCGCCTCATTGATGGGAAGCAGCTGTGATTTTGACTAATTAACCCTGAGCCCATTCATTGCTGAAAACTCATCCAGCACCACAAGAGCACCCCTCAACAAGGAGTCAGCATCATTGAGGAAAAGGAGGAGGTCGTCTGCATACAAGGCCACCCTCTCCTCCAGCCCGCCCATTCTCAAGCCATTAATTGAGTGTGAGACACGTAATGCCTCCGCCACCGCCTCCATGGCAATGACAAAGAGACCCGGAGGTTTCAGCATAATCTTCAATAAAACTTCATTATAGGAAAAAAAAAATTGATACAAGAGCAGGAAACAAAGGGCCACACACCAATAACATCATTGGAATTAAAATTAACTACTCTGGTCACATGCATACAGTGTCAAATTCAGCCATTAATCCTCCCGGTTTTGATACATTTCCCCCCTTTGTTTCCTTGTATACAGTTCATGGCGTAACAGCGCTTATAGATGGGCACCCGATTCACCTGTGGCCAAAGGGGAGATGGATGCTTGGAGTGGTGTTATCTGTTTCTAGGCAATACAAGAACAGTTGTCCTTAATTTTACATACACTGAATATGGTCCTTCTCCCTTTCTTCTGTCAAGAAGATCTTAAATGAACTCTGACACTTAGAAGATTCAGTAAGTAGATGAGGGTTATTACCAGTGGCGACTGGTGAAATTTTAGGCTGGGGGGTGCCAGGCTCCGCCTTCCTTTTTGACCCCTCTCACTTCTCAAAAGCACCACCCCTTATATATTTCACCCATTGTGTCAGAAGTATACAGCCCAGCATCACCAGATTAGGTATACAGCATCGCCAGACAGGGGTATATACAGCATCGCCAGATAGGGGTATATACAGCATCACAGATAGGGGTATATACAGCATCACAGATAGTAGTATACAGCATCACCAGATAAGGGTATACAGCATCACCAGATAGGGGTATATAAAGACTGAAGACAAGCAGACTGAGGCCATGGATTACTGAAACCATGTGTGGTCTAACAAGACCAATATAAACTTATTTTGTTCAGATGATGTCAAGCGTGTGTAGCGGCAACCAGGTGAGAAGTACAAAGACAAGTGTGTCTTGCCTACAGTCAAGCATGGTGGTGGGAGTGTCATGGTCTGGGGCTGCATGAGTGCTGCTGGCACTGGGGAGCTACAGTTCATTGAGGGAGCCATGAATGGCAACATGTACTGTGACATACTGAAGCAGAGCATGATCCCCTCCCTTAGGAGACTGGGCCGCAGGGCAGTATTCCGACATGAAATGACCCCAAATACACCTCTAAGATGACCACTGCCTTGCTAAAGAAGATGAGAGTAAAGGTGATGGACTGGCCAAGCATGTGTCCAGACCTAAACCCTATTGAGCATCTGTGAGGCATCCTCAAATGGAAGGTGGAGGAGTGCAAGGTCTCTAACATCCACCAGCTCCGTGAAGTCATCATGGAGGAGTGGAAGAGGACTCCAGTGGCAACCCGTGAAGCTTTGGTGAACTCCATGCCCAAGAGGGCTAAGGCAGTGCTGGAAAATAATGGTGGCCACACAAAATATTGACACTTTGGGCCCAATTTGGACATTTTCACTTAGGGGTGTACTCACTTTTGTTGCCAGCGGTTTAGACATTAATGGCTGTGTGTTGAGTTATTTTGAGGGGACAGCAAATTTACACTGTTATACAAGCTGTACACTCACTACTTTACATTGTAGCAAAGTGTCATTTCTTCAGTGTTGTCACATGAAAAGATATAATAAAATATTTTTAAAAATGTGAAGGGTGTACTCACTTTTGTGAGATACTGTAGTTATATACTGCACCACAGATAGGAATATACTGCCCACAGATAGGAATATACTGCCCACAGATAGCTATATACTGCAGGCACTTTATTGAAGACTATTAGAACCTATGGCTCTAATGAGATGCTTGAAAGAAACACCCCCGTAGAGGTAATTCACGCAGCCGGCGCCTCAAAGGGGCCGGCTCGCATGAATAGGGGGTGGTTGCGGGCGGCCATAGATAGATTCATGCTATGCATGAATCTATCTATGGCATAGAGGGGGTGGGGAGGATAGAGGGGGCAGCGGTGCACCCTAATGGAAGGGCCGCCCCTGGTTATTACCATCTAGTATGTTTGTATTTGAAGGAAATCAGCTGAGATATGGTTAGGCTCTGCAGGAATGAAAAGGGAGGGTTGAAGGGCAACAGGCTGTAGTAGAGAGGCCTTTAAGTAGAGAGGAGAAAAAGAGAAAGGGGGAAAGGGAAGAAAAAAGTGGTGGAAAATAAGGGGTGGGACGTGGTTGTGGAGGAAGAGTGGTATGGTTATTGAGTAAAGGGGGTATTGAATTTCAGCTTGTACTTGGCATGAGCTTTTGGAAATAATGCTCTTCCTATAAGTTGGGTTTTCCACAGGGGGTTGGAAAAAAAAGTATTACTTCCATGTTTAGCGTTTTCTCTGGTCTTCCCATACCTCAACTCCACAGATGCCTAATGCAATATCAGATTGTGGGAATACCATGCCCTCCTTAGAGTTGAATTCCTGAAATGCACCTGAAAGCAGTGGGGTGCAGTATAGTTCTAAATTTCTCCTTGTTTTTTTGAGGGTGTGCCATGAGGTCTTTTTATGAGCAAGAATTTGATATACTCACAAACCACACCTTCTTGGTTGGATGGTTTGTTTAGACTGGGCCTATAATGTGGATAGTCTGGGAACCTTTATATCTGTGTTTGGGTATTTCAAATACATGGAGAATGTAGGAGGCTGGATTGTTTCCTAAACTAATGATTTCTTGTGTAAAGCCCTGAACTGTATTTCAGAAGGGGGGGGTTGATGCATAAAATCGGTAAGGTACGTCAGAAAATGTCTACAAAAGGGGATAGAGTAAATTACTGTGCATTTTTCTGAAGACCATTTGCCACAATCCTTCGCACTTCTTGAGGATTGTAGCGCTGTAATGATGACAGGGCAGGGGCATATCAGACTGCTGTATAGAGACCACAGTTCTCATAGTGCAGTGGCCTTTAGGCTTTCATGTACCCACTGCTACCCTGTGACTGGACAGTGAAGGAGAAGCAGCACAGTGACAAGCTCATCTATCTGTCACGTTGCTTTTTCTTCTGTCAGCATGTGCCTTGTCATCACATGAACTGACCAGCTTCTTAAGCTGTTTCTCCCCCTCCCAGTCTGAGATGTACTTTACAGGTATCAGTTATATTTACTGAGAGTTCTGCTTTGAGCTAGTATGTGCCAATTTATTATCAAGCTAGATTTCCAGTAGTAACGCTAGCTGAACTGAAAAATAGTTTAACATCCTTTGAAGGTATACATGGCGTTTTTAGATATATACTTGAATTTGTTCATTTACAGTATATCTACATTATATTGTCAAACGTATTGGGCACACACATGAACTTTAATGGCATCCCAGTCTTATTCCGTAGGGTTCAATATTGAGTTGGCCCACCCTTATAACAGCTTCAACTCTTCTGGGAAGGCTATCCACAAGGTTTAGGAGTGTCTATGGGAATGTTTGACCAATCTTCCAGAAGCGCATTTGTGAGGTCAGGTGCTGATGTTGGATGAGAAGGCCTGGCTCGCAGTCTCCGCTCTAATTCATCGCAAAGATGTTCTATTAGGTTGAGGCCAGGACTCTTTACAGGCCAGTCAAGTTCCTCCAACCCAAACTCGCTCATCCATGTCTTTATGGACCTTGCTTTGTGCACTGGTCCAAATTATTTGGTGGAGGGGGTGTATGGTGTGGGTTCTTTTATCAGGGGTTGGGCTTGGCCCCTTAGTTCCAGTGAAGGGAACTCTTAAGGCGTTAACTTTGTGGGATCAGATTGGGGATGGACCCTTCCTGTGCCAACATGACTGCGCAACAGTGCACAAAGCAAGTTTGGGGTGGAGGAACTTGACTGGCCTGCACAAAGTCCTAACCTCAACCTGATAGAACACCTTTGGGATGAATTAGAGTGGAGACTGCGTGTCAAGCCTTCTCGTCCAACATCAGTGCTTGACCTCACAAATGTGCTTCTGGAAGAATGGTCAAACATTCCCATAGACACTCCTAAACTTTGTGGACAGCCTTCCCAAAAGAGTTGAAGCTGTTATAGCTGCAAAGGATGGGCCAACTCCTGCCACTAACACCAACAATGGGGCACTAATTCCTCCCACTGACACCTACGAAGGGGCACAATTACTCCCACGGACAGCAACAATGAGACACTATTCCTCCCACTGATACCTATGAAGGGGCACAATTCCTCCCACTGACACCAACAATGAGACACTATTCCTCCCACTGATACTTAGGAAGGGGCACAATGCCTCCCACTGGCAACTACCATGGGACACTATTCCTCCCAATGACACCAGCGATGGGGCACAATTCTTTCCATTGACACCAATTATGGGACACTATTCCTTCCACTAACATCAATGATGAGGCCCAATTACTTCCACAGACACCAACTATGGGGTGCAATTCCTCCCATTGATACCACCGAAGGAGCACAATTCCTCCCACTGACACCAGTGATAGAACACTATTCCTTCCACTGGCACTAACAATGGGACACAATTCCTTCCACTGACACCAATGATGGGGCACAATTCTTCCCACTGATACCATAGATAGGACACTCTTCCTCCTAATGAAACCAACAATGGGGGGCAATTCTTCCACTGACACCAACAATAGGGTATGAATTTGCCCTCTGACACCAATGAAGGGGCACAATTCCTACCACTGATACCAAAGATAGAGCACTATTCTTTCCACTGACACCAAGGAAACTCATTTACATACATTTACTATACATTTAACATATAATTCCAGATTACAAGTATGTTGAAGTGCCTAAGCACCATCCATTCTTTTAGCCTTACAGGAACCTATTAAGAGCTTGAAAGGTATATCCCACCCACTGCCTCTTCTACATTAATGATGTAGTTATGGAGTGGCAGATAGCAGCAGCTTTTCCTCAAGAATTTGATGGTATTTTGCCCCATCTATTTTTCTTCTATCCTGACAAGTGCTCCAGTCCCTGCTGCAGAGAAACACCCCCATAACAGGATATTACCCTTTCAATCTTTACTGTAGCAATTGTGTTATTTGGATGGTGAGCTATATTGGATTTCCGCCAAACATATAATTTGATGTTGAGGCCAAATCATTAAATTTTAGTCTCATCTGACCATCTTTCCATGTGGCCTCAGAATCTTCAAGGTGCATTTAACGTGGTCAGATGAGACTAAGATGCACCAGCTGAAAGTTTAAAGTAGAATTACGTGGCATGTCCAAGATGGCAACCTGAATGGCTGCATCTATCAGAGCTCTGCTGGCTGCACTTGGCTTTTATCCTGCTTCTGGGCTCTTTGGCACTCAGGTTATGGCCACTTGGCACACTGATGAGAAGCAGATCCTCTGGGGCAAAGGGGATTAAATGAAAGGGGATTAAAACTCCAGTTCCCACCGCTAGAGGAAGAAACTATGTAAAATAAATAAGATGCACTGTTTTCGACTGAGATATAATCCTAAAAATGGTTAGGTAACAGATGCAATATACAATGTTGCTTAGAGCATTGTATCGAGTGAATTACATAAAAAATAATTTTTTTGGATAAGTAGCCACGATCTGTTCACAAAAAATGACAAATAATAAATGGTGCAAAAAGTTCACATAATTATAAATCCTTTAGACAGGTAAAGCATATATAGCATTTCTAGCCATGAGCATCTTCAATAAGGGCAGATGATTCATGTAGCATTTACTTCCTGGAATCCATCTGCCCCTAGCTCAGGCATGCAGACAGTAGGGTGTGCTTAGCTAAGTAAGCCTTTCCTTCCCTCCTCCAGAAAAAAAAATGTAAAAAAGGAATGTAAAAAAAAGTTTAAAACAAGTAAATATAATAAACTTCCTATCTATTTATTAACACTAACAATATAAGGGTTGAGAATAGTTAATGTTGTTTGAGAGAGTTTTGTTCTACTTTAAGCTTTTAGTTTAAATCAGCTATATGCATTCTAGGTGCATCAAAACAGAAGGTTTGCAAAAGCGTTTAGTTTGTTTTCTTTAGAGAGTACCCACAGTCTGAGTAGAGAAGCCTATCCCCTGCCAGCAGGTTGCATAGAAAGAGCTGTTTCTCTACGTGTGGAAGCAGCTGTCTCTCTGTAGTAGCCTGACATGCCTCCTGCCAAGTCAGACCTATAGCTCTTCAAGCTCTGCAATTCAACATATGGTGTGCTAGACCTCTGGCAAGAGGAGGCCTTTCTACTCTAGGCTGTGGCTGCTTTCCAGAGAAAACAAACTTGAGGACTTTGCACACCTTATATTTTGCTAATTTAAACAGAGCTTTCAATTAGACTTTTTTTTGTAATCACCATCTAAAAAGGAACATAGAAAAAAATGTAAAAATCATTCTGGTCTATAAAGGGTGTGCAGGTGTGAGAGCAGAACTGGTTAATTAATTCCAGAACTAATCAGAGTATTTGTACAACTAAAAGTTATGGTAGGGACTGATGTAAATGGTGAACATGTAGTCTCCAAATCATTGCATTATATGTATATTCACCCTCCCGGCCCTTTCAAATGCTCTGAACTGGCTTGCTTTGGCTGGTTGCATACTATGGAAAATAAATAACACTGAAATACATTGTACCAAAAATACAACTGCAAGCAAAAATAAAGTTCTGCCCTAGCACAATCCGGTGTGTATGTAGCTGGGGAAGTGATGCTAATTAACATAGACTGTAGAGAAAGGTGCATAAGCCCTAATAGGGCCCAAGTGACAAGAACGTATTGCCACCTCAACGTAATGATTCATCATTAGCATGTCATGAATTGTGCATGCCTCTACCAGCAGTCAGAAAAAATAACCCAACCAAATTCCGTTATTTAATATTTATGAATGATGTAACGCAATGCAAACCCAGCAAATGTTTTAGTAAATACTTTTGTGTTCTAATTATCAAGAAAAAGCTCAAAGCACATAGAGTGACCCTGAAAATTAATATATCATCCTGTTTGGAAGGCTGACTTTCTAATTTCTTAAAGTGGAGGAAAAGCCTAACTATATTTATTATTAAAAATGTACCTGCACCACCTATTCTGCCTAACCTGTATAAAAAAGATGTATGTACAGGGGGAGAGGAGGGAGCGCTGACAATGGCGAGGCCATGGGAGCCAACAGATGACATCATGGCTCCCAGAATTCACATCCGTTGTTGAGCGCTCCCTTACACAGAACAGCAGGCTCATGCAACCTGACTAGAGCAGATTGAAAACAGGTGAGTACACAGATCTTTGTATACAGGGTGGGTAGGATAGGTAGGAGGAGGGGGAAAGAAACATTTTTAAGAAATAGTTATAGTTATATTTTGAGAGAATTATCTATCTATCTATCTATCTATCTATCTATCTATCTATCTATCTGGTTCCCCCAACCTGAGCTGCCTTTGTAGCAACAAGTATATTGGTGCCTGGCATGTAACAGTGATCCCTAATAAAATGTATATAAATCCAAGAGCAAAAATAGAATATTTTGAAGCTTACTAGTCAGTGGCGGCTGGTGAAATTTTAGTATGGGGGGTGCCAGACCCCGCCCTTCCTTTTTGACCCCTCCCACTTTGCATAAACCCCACCCTTTATGGATTCCACTCATTGTGTCAGGAGTATACAGCCCAGCATCACCAGATAGGGTATATAGCATCACAGAGAGGTTATACAGCATCACCAGATAGGTGTATACAGAGTCACCAGATAGGGGTATACAGAGCCACCAGATAGGAGTATACAGCATCACCAGATAGGTGTATACAGAGTCACCAGATAGGGGTATACAGAACCACCATATAGGTGTATACAAAGCAAACCAGGTAGGAGTATACAGGGCCATCATATAGGAGTATACAGAGTCACCAGATAGCAGTATACAGAGCCACCAGATAGCAGTATACAGAGTCGCCAGATAGGAGTATACAGAGCCACCAGATAGGCATACACAGAGCCACCAGATAGAGTATACAGTCACCAGATAGCAGTATACAGAGCCACCATATAGGAGTATACAGAGTCACCAGATAGCAGTATACAGAGCCACCAGATAGCAGTATATAGAGCCACCAGATAGGAGTATACAGTCACCAGATAGCAGTATACAGAGCCAAAAGATAGCAGTATACAGAGCCACCAGAAAGCAATATACAGAGCCATCAGATAGGAGTATACAGAGCCACCAGATAGCAGTATACAGAGCCACCAGATAGCAGTATACAGAGTCATCATATAGCAGTATACAGAGACACCAGATAGCAGTATACAGAGTCACCATATAGCATTATACAGAGGAGTGTCCAGATAGCAGTATACAGAGGAGTCACCAGATAGCAGTATACAGAGGAGTCACCAGATAGGAGTATACAGAGGAGTCACCAGATAGCAGTATACAGAGGAGTCACCAGATAGGAGTATACAGAGGAGTCACCATATAGCAGTATACAGAGGAGTCGCCAGATAGCAGTATACAGAGGAGTAACCAGATAGCAGTATACAGAGGAGTCACCAGATAGCAGTATACAGAGGAGTCACCAGAGAGATAGCAGTATACAGAGGAGTCACCAGATAGGAGTATACAGAGGAGTCACCAGATAGGAGTATACAGAGGAGTCAGCATATTGCAATATACAGAGGAGTCACCATACAGTATACAGAGGAGTCACCATATAGCAGTATACAGAGGAGTCACCAGATAGGCGTATACAGCACTATCCCCAACCCCCCCCCCTCGCGGGCGGCGCTGCACCCCCTACACTTACTGTGTGTGTGGACTCTGGAGTGGAGAGGATCCTCCTGTCTCCTTCATGCAGCGGTGACAGCGACATGTGGAGAGTGCAGACGGAGGTGTCCGCTTCCTTGACAAAGCGCCTAGGCATCGCCTGACACTTTGGCCAATTAGGAAACAGGTCTCACCGACCTGCCTCCTGATTGGCAGGGAGGCACTGCAGTGTGAAATTAGCAAAAATTAATTCGCTATGGTCACACAATTGGGTGGAATTGGGGCGCACTCTCTGAGCCCCGAGCCCACCATTTTTGAATCCTATTAGAGCCTTGGGCTCTAATCAGGTGCTTCAAAATAAAAACACTCCCTCCCGCCCCCACCATAGGAATCCATGCTTCCGGCGTCCTGAAAGGAGCCAGGCGCATGGATAGGAAGGCGGCGGCAGGGATGGGGGGGGTGGCGCCTGTGTGCCCTTAATGCTTGGGCCGCCCCTGTTACTAGTCCTTAAATGTAGTGGTTGCATTCGTTCCCTTTTTTTAACTTTTTTTTTCACTTTATTATTACCTCCTTCAAGTAACAAGCTTCATGTCCTAGAATCACAATGCGGACTCACTGTATTGCATCTAAGAAGAGCCCTAGGTAAGGAAGTGTGATAGGACTTTGGAACTGATGACACAAAAAGACAAAATATAGGTGCCACTCAGGTAGAGAGGTAAAGTCCAACTAGACCACTGTGAGTGCAGGCAGGGACAGAGAGCTTGTCCTAGCTCCAAGCTGCAGCAATGTCAAAGGAAAAGGTCCCTAAGCTGCACATCATATATGGTTTTGGTAAATCTAATGGAAAATTGTGCAAGAAAATTGTATAATGTTTTGCCAGCCTTACATAATCAAACAAATGTTCTGAAAACAGCCTTTTTTTCCAATGAAATTCTACAGGTGTAGGGCCAGCTTTAGCAGAAAATTGCTCCGTTTTGATCTTTGTTAAATATACCATTACATCAGTTCCATAGTCAAAGGAAAAGCTCCATAAGCCGCACATCATGAAGCAGACCCATGTGCGTGAAATGATATGAATGGCAGCCTCAGCCCGGACTCCAGCCAGGCCACATCCCCAACGAGTTTTGGAGCTTAATTATGGGGATTCCCGGGCTGGAGTCCGGGCTGAGGCTGCCACTCATCTCACTTCATGCACTTGGGTTTGCTTCATGATGTGCGGCTTATGGACCTTTTCTTTTGACTATGAATCTGATGTAATGGTACATTTAACAGACAAAACCAAAAAGGAGCAATATTCTTCTAAAGTTTGACTTACGCCTGTAGAATTACATTGGAAAAAAGCTGTTTTCAGAACATTTGTTTGATTATCTAAGGCTGGCAAAACATTATACAATTCTTGTACAATTTTCCGTTAAATTTACCAAAACCAAAATGTAAATCTAAAAGAAATTGAATAAGAAAATTGTATAATGCATGGCCAGCTTAAGGGTTAAAAGGGACTATTCAACAATTAGGTTTGATCAGATTAAGAGAAAAAAATTGAACGACAAGGATGGAAAAAATGTTGTCAAATTTAATGAACAAACAAATTTCTAATTGTTGAACTGGCTTCCGGCCAAGAAAAATTGTAAGTGATCTCATGCATGCATTTGTCAAAGTTAATCCAGTAGTAGAATGCTCTTTAGTAAGAAGTAAGTAATCACAATTTTTCGACCCTTACTCTACATCCTCCTCTTCTTTTATTCTGCTTGTTCTTTCGAATTTGAATGACCAAAGCTCCAAGCACCGTTACGGCAATACACCTCTGGCTTTCATCCGCACAATTCATAATGCTCTAAAAAAATGTAAGACAAATTGAGGCTTGTGTGAATGAGTAGTTCCTAAATAGATGGCAAATCATTGACATGGTACTTAGACAAAGAGTTGCTCGAAACTATAAGAGCCAAAGAAGGCCCCATTGAATGGTTGGATGAGCAATTTATCCTTTCTCATTCAAATTAAATTCTACAGGTGTGAGGCCAACATAAGACTGCTGCCCGTTGTAAATGGGCAGGTTGTCCCTCTGAGGGTTGCCCTTCCATTTGCTCTCTTCTTTGTTAGCTTACTATTAGTATGATCATTCAGTACCCAAATCTTGTCCCTTTTACCTGTGCATTGCAAAGCCTTTTTATAAACGTAGCTGTGTCATTGATTGTGGTTCCAAGTCTTTCCAGTCTTATATTTTCTGTAAAAATTGGAAACCAAAATAAATTATAAAGCTGATCTTCACTGCATCTGAGCACCACAAACCATAAACTCTATTTAATTCATTTTTATTATTCAAAGTAAACTCCCCCATCCATCCATGTGTTCTGTTGAGAAATCCCTTTGAAAAACACCCCCTAGCATTTCTGGCCATGGCCATCTTGAGTAAGGGCAAATGATTCCTGAAGACTCCCTGGGATGTATGACGATATTTGCCTGGGCCGGAAACCAGGAAGTAACTGAAGAAATGTAAAAAAGTGTAAAACAAGTAAATATGTTTTACTTTCCTTTCTATTTACTAATGCTAGCAGCTTTAAGGGTAAGGTTTATGTACACTTTAATACTTATCACACCAATTTGAATGACGGAAGGCATTTGCATCTGTGTGCTGTGGTGTGCTGCAGTGTACTCTATATGAATGTTGAGGTACAAATACCAATGAATGGAAATGCACTGCAATGCATATATAACCCTGGTGCCCAACTTGCAAACTGAGAGCCGCATGCGGCCCTTTGGAATATGATTTGCAGCCCTTGGACCTCAGCAGTCTGTAGTGGGAATATTGATTAGGATAATAGCAGTAATCACTACTAGACTCATGTAACATGTTCCCAGTTTCGTATTGTCTTCTGCAGCATATCTCCAGTCACACTCTCTGACTTTCATTTCCTCTATTAGGTCTGCAGTTTCTGACAGTTCTTTCAAGCATTACATATATTGAACATTATGTGCGGCCCTTTGTCATGGGGCCACATTTGAGGTTCCCTTTAGCTCATAGATTGACTGATACATAATGTTATCCCACCTTCCCTAGCTTTGGACAAAGTGGAAAAGAGTAAGATCCTCTGTTAGGTTTTTACTGCTGTCTATCTTTTTGTTGAAGAGAGATTTCCCCTCACTTTCTTTCCTGGTGACAAGGAGTCAGGCGGACTAGATAGGGAAGACACAGCAACCAAAGCATTTTTGGGAAATTGGGGGAAGGATTACAATTTAACGAAAAGAAAATTCCTCAGTCCCTATGGTAAACATCCAGAGTGAGTAAGGAACAATATACTAAGGGGCTTTAAATGTGCCAAAATAGTGGTATAACATACATTACTAAAATCCAAAATCTTTATTACAATAGTTAAAATGCATTTATAAAATGTATACAATTGGCTATGCAATAAACCATATCAAGACTGTTCTCAAAAGTATACAATCAACATATTATAAAGGCGCCCTGGATTGACACGTTTCGCATTACTTGCGTCTTCAGGATACATGACGGCAAGTTGTGTGAAACGTATTGATCCAGTACGCCGTTATAATATGTTGATTGTATACTTTAAAGAACAGTCTCAATATGGCTTATGATGTAACTGTATACATTTTATAAATACATCTTCACTATTGTAATGAAGATTTGGGATTTTATTGATGTGGTGTGTTATACCCTGTGACAGACCATCCAGCACCCAGCTTGGGTGCATCTGTGAGTATACAGCTTCCTCCAGCCTGGAACCAGGAACCAGGTATTATAGCTGAGGACCCAAGAACTAGATGAGAGTAGCTTAGGTGCAAACTGGAACTTACTTTATTGTAAACTCACACAGAATCGGGTACACAAGATCAGGTAAGGGCCTGATCACATTACCCTAACAATTCAAACTGTAAACAGCAGTCTCATTAGCACATATAAGAAACAGTCAACTTAAACTGTATGCTAATCCACATCTATCAACTAATAGCTGACAGTGATCTAATTAACATGAACTAATTAACAACTAGTCACCTAGACAAGCCTAGGAGATTCAGGTCATTGCCCACCCAGACAGTTTGGCACCAGTATTCAAGAAGACCCAGGGCTGTCCAAATCTCATTAACCAGCTTTCTTGTCACAAACATCTTCTCACTGAGTTTGAGGTTGGTAGAGACCATCATGGCTTCCTTGACTGTTAAATGTAATAATGTCCTCTTGCATCATATCACAGGACATCTTCCTAAATGCTTGTAGCTCCCTCAAATGCTGGGGCCTGTAGTCAGTAGGCAAGAGACTACCCTGCAGTCCCCTCCAAAAGCCTCTGTCCCATTTGGGTCTGTCACATACCCCTATTATGGCACATTTAACGTCCCTTAATATATTGTTCCTCTCTCTTCCTGGATGTTTACTATAGGGACTGAGGAATTTTATTTTGGTTTAAATTTCATTGATGGGGATGGTGCCTCAGCAGGTGTTAATTTAGTAGCTCCATCCAAGGAATATAACTTAATTTAGGTTTCTTTTGTTTAATTCCAGTGACACTAGTTCCCCTTATTCCATGTTACACAGAGGAGGAAGTGAGGGAAAATCTCCCCAATGAGGTTAATGGGCAATGGTAAAAATCTAAAAGAAATGCTCTTGTCCACTCTATACATAACTAAAAGAAAAGTTTTGGCCGAAGTGGGGTCTTATGACAGCCACATTCATTCCTATGTACAGTATCTCACAAAAGTGAGTACAGCCCTCACATTTTTTGTAAATATTTTATTCTATCTTTGCATGTGGCAACACTGAAGAAATGACACACTGTCAGCATGTGTCACCACTAGGAGATTTCGGCTCCACCACTACGTACTGTCTGTCAGCAATACACGGGCTACTACCGCTCAGTGTTACACTGGTATTCAGAAGCATCGGGGACTGCCGGCTTCCCTGCATCGGCCCCTGTCAGTGTGTATTACACTCCTCATACTCATGCTCACTTTAGTGAACTAGGAGCCTACACCAGACATTGTGGTACATTTTCCATGAAGCCTTAGGGTGGTTGACCCAGGATCCTTACCATTTCTTGGGGACTAATGCAAGTTACACTGTACCTTGGTGTTCTTCCACCTCTCCTTGAACACTGTCCATCACTTGTTCTGGTGGTTTTACATATTTATATGTATGTGCTCAGCGATGATTAATCTATAGTTATTCCCGGGCAGTGCAAATGCCTAGATGTTCCTCACACAGCTGGCCGCACTTTACTGAGCAGCAGACTATTAAGTGGATTACCTGGGATCTATGCACTAGCCTAGGCTATTTATGTGACACATTTTGGCATGGGTACAGCATGAATGTGACCCCGGGGTGTTTTTAAAGACAACGTTGTCATCTATGTTTTGCCCAGTGTTGTTGATTTTAGGTTCTGAGTATAAGAATAAAGTGTGTTTTTTCTAGCGTATGCCGCTGGGTTATCCCTTATTTCCTCCCACCTGGAGGTAAGGACCAATCTTTTTTGCAGGAGTCTATCCCCTTGCTTTTGCTTTTGCTTACTCTACCTCCCATAGGTGAACCCCACCTTACTATTTAGGTGTGACGGCCACTCTAGGCTGACCTCAACCTTATATACGGGTTTGAAGGTCCTTGTCCAGTTCCCCTACCCCTTTTCCCCTTTTGTTATTAGGCAAGAGACTACCCTGTAGTCCCCTCCAAAAGCCTCTGTCCCATTTGGGTCTGTCACATACCCCTATTTCGGCACATTTAAAGTCCCTTAATATATTGTTCCTCTCTCTTCCTGGATGTTTACTATAGGGACTGAGGAATTTTATTTTGGTTTAAATTTCATTGATGGGGATGGTGCCTCAGTAGGTGTTAATTTAGTAGCTCCATCCAAGGAATATAACTTAATTTAGGTTTCTTTTGTTTAGTTCCAGTGACACTAGTTTCCCTTATTCCATGTTACACAGAGGAGGAGGTGAGGGAAAATCTCCCCAATGAGGTTAATGGGCAATGGTAAAAATCTAAAAGAAATGCTCTTGTCCACTCTATACATAACTAAAAGAAAAGTTTTGGCCGAAGTTGGGTCTTGTGACAGCCACATTCATTCCTATGTACAGTATCTCACAAAAGTGAGTACAGCCCTCACATTTTTTGTAAATATTTTATTCTATCTTTGCATGTGGTAACACTGAAGAAATGACACTTTGCTACAATGTAAAGTAGTGAGTGTACAGCTTCTATAACAGTGTAAATTTGCTGTCCCCTCAAAATAACTCTAGACACAGCCATTAATGTCTAAACCGCTGGCAGTACATCCCCTAGGTGAAAAAGGCCAAATTGTGCCCAATTAGCAATTTTCCCTCCCCGGTGTCATGTGACTAGTTAGTGTTACAAGGTCTCAGGTGTGAATGGGGAGCAGATGTGTTAAATATGGTGTTATTGCTCTCGCTCTTTCATACTGGTCACTGGAACTTCAACATGGCACCTCATGACAAAGAACTCTCTGAGGATCTGAAATAAATAATTGTTGCTCTACATAAAGATAGCCCAAGAAGTTTCCCAAGAGCCTGAAACTGAGCTGCAGCAAGAACATACAGTTGTTTAACAGGACAGGTTCCACTAAGAACAGGCCTCGCCATGGTCGGCCAAAATAGTTAAGTGCACATGCTCAGCATCATATCCAGAGGTTGTCTTTAGGAAATAGACATATGAGTGCTGTCAGCATTGCTGCAGAGGTTGAAGGGGTGGGGGGGGGGGGGGGTCAGCCTGTCAGTGCTCAGACCATATGCCACACACTGCATCAAATTGGTCTGCATGGCTGTCGCCCCAGAAAGAAGCCTCTTCTAAAGATGATGCACAAGAAAGCCCGCAAATAGTTTGCTGAAGACAAGCAGACTAAGGACATGGATTACTGGAACCATGTCCTGTGGTCTGATGAGACCAAGATAAACGTATTTGGTTAAGATGGTGTCAAGCGTGTGTGGCAGCAACCAGGTGAGGAGTACAAAGACAAGTGTGTCTTGCCTACAGTCAAGCATGGTGCTGGGAATGTTATGGTCTGGGGCTGCATGAGTGCTACCGGCACTGGGGAGCTACAGTTCATTGCGGGAACCATGAATGCCAACATGTACTGTGACATACTGAAGCAGAGCATGATCCCCTCCCTTCGGAGACTGGGCTGCAGGGCAGTATTCCGACATGATAACGACCCAAAACACACCTCCAAGGCGACCACTGCCTTGCTAAAAAAGCTGAGGGTAAAGGTGATGGACTGGCCAAGCATGTCTCCAGACCTAAACCTTATTGAGCATCTGTGTGGCATCCTCAAAGAGCGCAAGGTCTTTAACGTCCACCAGCTCCATGATGTCGTTATAGAGGAGGAGAAGAGGACTCCAGTGGCAACCTGTGAAGCTCTGGTGAACTCCATGCCCAAGACTGTTAAGGCAGTGCTGGAAAATAATGGTGGCCACACAAAATATTGACACTTTGGACCCAATTTGGACATTTTCACTTAGGGGTGTACTCACCGTTCTTGCCAGCGGTTTAGACATTAATGGCTGTGTGTTGAGTCATTTTGAGGGGACAACAAATTTACACTGTTATACAAGCTGTACACTCACTACTTTACATTGTAGCAAAGTGTAATTTCTTCAGTGTTGTCACATGACAAGATAGAATAAAATATTTACAAAAATGTGAGGGGTGTACTCACTTTTGTGAGATACGATATAAATAACAACACTAAAAAGACAATAGATTTCCTCTAAGATACAACCACCACAGGAAATTAGCATTTGACTCCAGGCAATTTCTAAATGATTACCGCTGCCTACTTTATTTCCCTGCTGTGTTAAGAGTAAGTGTTGTAATATTTATCAATGCATTCTAAAATGCTTTCATACCAGTTATAGCAAATTTGAAAAAATTGGTTTTAGTTCTAGGCAGTTTTTGTCCGGGAAAAGAATGCCCAGATAAGTAACAGTTCACTTGCTACATCAGCCTTTCTAAAACGATTCCTTGAGCAGTTTTGCCTCTTAGATAATTTACTCCTAACACCTATGATCTTTAGCTATCTTTGGGGGGTTCTTCCCATTGACCACCAATGTAAGAAGGCTTCTTCCCACTGACCCCCAGTGTAAGGAGCATTCTTCTCACGAATCACCAATGTAAGGAGCAGGGGAGGTCTGGCAGCCTTAGGCCTGGGGGGCAAGTCCAGTCAAGTGGCCCATTGAACCACCGAATCAGCTTACCATCCATGCCCACCTGGTTTTAGAACTGATATTGCTGTTATGAAGCAAGACAAATATGATACAATGTGGTAACATAATTTAATGTTAATAGCAACAAAAGAGGTTTATCAAAAATAATGCATCAATGCAGCTCATCAGTGCCCACCAATGCAGCCTCATCAGTGCCCATCAGCTTAGCCTCATCAGTGCCCATCAATGCAGGCACACCAGTACCCATCAATGCAGCCTCACTAGTGCCTATCAAATGCAACCTGATTAGTGCCCATAAATGCAGGCTCGCCAGTGCCCATCAGCACAGTCGGCCCTGGGTGCCCCCCCCCCCCTTTGCCTGCAGTTAGTTGGTGGCTGCACCCCTGGCCCCTGCTTTATTCCTCCACAAGAAGAAAAAAGTGTGAGCGGCCATTTTGAATGTTAGTTAGGGTGGCCTGGTCGGCAATTGCCCCCCTGCCCCCTGGCCCAGCCCTCCCCTGGTAAGGAGTATTCTTCCCACTGACCACCAATGTAAAGAGCATTCTTCCCATTGACCTCTAATGTAAGGGTCATTCTTTCCACTGATCACCAATGTAAGGAGCATTCTTCCCACTGATTACCAATGTAAAGGACATTCTTCTCACTGCCACCAATGTAAAGAGCATTCTTCCCACTAATCACCAATGTAAGGAACCTTATTTCCACTGATGTAATGTGCATTTCCCCACTGACAACTAATGTAAAGAGCATTTTTCCCAGTCACCACCAATGTAAGAGCATTACTCTTACCTTCAGTGTAATGGGGACCTCTTCCCCTGACCTACACTATAAAGTGGTCCTTCTCCTACTAATTCTACTAATCCCACAAATTTGTTTCTCAAAAATGGATTCTATTGAGATAAACATAGGAAATGCATAAACTGTACAGGTTCCAGTTGGAAACTTTTTCCACAGTTACATGAACATATACAATGTTACCACAGATTTTAATGAACAGCCAGTATCCCCCCATCCCACACCTTATTCCCTTTGGTATAGTATCCTAAGAGTATTAACCCACAAAGACTTCTCCTCTCCTTTTATTACAGAAATTATAATAACAATCTATCCAAAATTAAATCCACTGGAGATAGACTTGGAGTACTCAGCCATGGGTCCCATAGCTTATCGAATTTGCCGGAGTTGAAAAATGTATTTCTCCAAGCGAAGGGTGGCCCCCATCTGATTTATCCATTCCTTTAGGGTGGGAGGTTCTGTTGCCCTCCATCCTCTATTCTCTAAGGATGTGTTTACGAGCTTGGAAAAGAGTAGTGTTGAGCGAACCCGGACTGTAACGTTCGGGTCCGTACCGAACTTTAGGGTGTCCGTGGCACGGACCCGGACCCGGACATTTCAAAAATCGTTCGGGTTAGTGTCGGTACGGTAATCATCCGTACCGACACTACCGAAGATTCCCGTTTGGTCACTTTGCGAACAACTAACCGACGGGACGTCGAAGAGTTGTGCACCTCATTTTATCGTCTTGGGGCCTGGCTTGGGCTTGCTAAAAACTTTACAGGCCCAGGCCCAGGCACGGTGCCTGTGGGATTTCAAGCCATGCCTGGGCTTGCAATGTCAGGCCCAAGCGAGTTGTGATGAGAAAAGGTTCGAGCATTTGTGTAGGAATCTCTTATCTCCTACCTCCCGTTGTCTTGGAGGGTGGGATTT
>BLSH010387658.1:440993-453092 GCA_018402905.1 Glandirana rugosa | reverse complement strand
GCCCCCCCCCCCGCTTCCTTCCTTGATGCAAGCGACGTCACTTCCGGTATCGGTTTCAAGTTTCAGGAGTATTTTAGTGAGTACGGATACTTGCAAAAATGCTAGTATCGAAACCGATACCGGTATTGGTGCATCCCTAAATAGAATGCAGTAAGATAAAAAACCTTCTGACTTTACAACCACTTTCATGTTAATGAAGGAACAGAGTGAAAAATACTGGAAGATTTGAACCCATTACTTTTGCTATAAAGACCACTTTACAGGGGTGATTTTCTGCCCCTAGATCTTTCTCTTGCTATCTGGGACCTCTGGTGGATGGTCAGGTGAGGAAGGGGATCTGATGTCCAAATGCCTTTCCCTCCTTGATCCCTGATTCTCCTTTCTGTCACCCCCCCCCCCCCCCACACACACACACTTTTTTATGTTCTTTACCCCCTTCCCTTTCTTCTCATTTTCTAAAACTATCTGCCTCTATATTTTGAAAAATGTAAGAAAATTACTGGAGTGGCACTTGTTATGCAGTATACTAAATAGAACGGTTTCACATATTCCAGTTTTCTGTGTTTGTATAATTTTGATGTACAGATACGATAGGTTCACATTTGTTGGTTTCTTGAATTATGTTTTGCACCGCTGTATGCATATATTTCTGATTCTGTAACCTTTTGAAATGTGACAATGTCGTTTCCCCTATATAAGAATTTTTAAAAAATTTGAAGGGCGAGGATGGAATACATTTGACAAAGGTATTGGGAACAAACATATTTTTAACCTTGATTCAGGCCAAGAAAAATGTAATCAGTCTTATGTGCGTGAACTTCTCAAAGCCCATGAAGGCACAATTGAATGGTTGCACCAGCATTTTTTATACTTTCTCTTCTGAATATTCAAACAAAATTCTACAGGTGTAAGGCCAGCAATACACATTCACATGGGGTTCTCATGGCCCCTTCAGATAAGTCGTCTAAAAAAAAATATTAGAGAGAGAAAGCAATCCCATGGGGAGGAGGTGTGTTGGAGAACCCTGTTTGGAATCCAGGAGTGGGCCTATGTAGCAAGGTATATATAATGATAAGATGTAAATTATTTTGGCAAATGGAGCTCGATTGGGTAGATCACTCAAATCAATGAATTAAGGTACTGCATGTGTATTAAAAATGCAACAAATGTTCTGACAGCAAAAAGCCAATTATTGTTGAACTGATCAGTGGATGCTTTATAAATATATTCCTGAAAGTATTTAGAGATGATTATGTAAGCCCAAAAAATGTGTGTGCGTAAGATGGGGGTGGGGGGGTTTATGTGTGTCTGAACTTGAGATGGTGGAAGTTCAATGCATTCCCAGTTGGTAAAGCATTCTCATCAACTCCTTGGGTAAAAGAAGGCAAGCTGTGAGAATGTCACTGGGGTCATGGCTTAAAGGATCTGAACATACTTTAGAACTACAAGGATAGAAGGGTCTTGACTCAGCATTGTCCCTCACAGGCGGAAGCCACATGTAAAAGGCTGCAGGGCTCTTGTTAAGCCGGTGGAGTCAAAGCCTGGAATAATGAGTGAGGTGTGAAAAGAGATTCACCTTGACTTATTTTGCCTTTGATGCATACACTCTAAATGTGTCACACCGCCAAAAAGGGGGCTTTGTACATTACATATCTATTTCTGTGTTCTTCCCGGTAGCTCCACAGGGAAACAGCTGTGATTCAGAGAATAAAGCAGCATTTTAAAATGTACAGAAATAAGAAAACACTGTTAAAGGGTATCAAAAGCCAACATTTTTTATTGTATATAAAGTAGGCAAGGGCTGCATGCAACACATATGAGCCAGCAGATACTTTTACTTCCAATTCCGAACTGTCAACAATTTTTTTTCTCAATGAGTGCTGGGTCCTGATACAAATCTTGAAGCCCTGGCAAAGGAGGACTGCTTCTATCTCCCAAAACATGTTGGCTGTTATTGAATGGAATAATGAATCATCACTTTGGACTGAATCAGTGGTGTGGTACTATGATTACATTCACCCTGGTAGCAATAAAACCCTGAAAGAAAAAGTTCTAAACCTTCTCTTTCTCTACCCAATATTCTACCATTAAGCCCCAAGGGGAGGGTAGTAGTGTGTCGGAGGGGAGAAGCTAGGGGTGCCTATTTGGTGTGCAATAAAGTTCATTGAAACACTTTGTACAGCACGCCAGAGATGGGTCCTGGAGGGTAGGTATGTGGGTTCCGGGGTAATCTGTTTAAGAGGGAAAATTGATTTGCAGTTTTCCCAGGTTAAGTCCTGATATGGCTCCCAGAATTTGGAGGCTCAGTGAGATTTTGGATAGGAAAGAACCTCCAACCCTGACTACGGGTATTTTGGAACTGAGAGGGTTAACCCCTGCAAGAAGGGTCTAGAGCAAGAAGCAATCAAAGTGGCCAGCAGGTGTCGACGAGGTGTTGAGTGGAACAAGACACAGTTGCGAGAGAGCTGTGGGCTGTTTGGCTGCTGGGATGCTGCTAGGCTATATGTGACCTGGGGCAGGTGGGGACTTTAAACCTTGTTGTGGGACAAGTTCATGTTGGGGGTGAGCCGAAACTTTGTTTTATACCAGGGTTTATGGACTGCTTTTTTGCTTAGTGCTAAAGATAAGCTGAATTGTTTGCCCTTTTTGAAGAAATAAAAATGGGTTGCTTTGCAAAGACATGATCTTTCATGTGCAGCTTTACTGTACTATGGGAAATAAAAAAAAAAAAAGTTTTGGCTAGAGGTATCCTTCAACCCTTTGCTTCTATTAGAACAAAATTTTAGCTGGAATTTTGCATTAAACCATGAAGCAAGCAAAGCCCCATCAAGTACATTTCTTTTCTAATGACTCATTGACTACAGGCTAGAAAGTGCCAGGATAGACTTGTAGTTGTAGTGTATTAGCACAGCCACTTGTATTCTCCATTAGGGGTGCTTGTGACAGTTAACTACACAGGTGGACAATTTTAAGACAGTTGTCACCCCATAATAGGAAGTGCCTGAACAAGAACTTTCATCATGGGGTCGCCAGGGATTATTTTAACGAAAACTGCAGATTTAAACAGATTAGAAACAACTTTTGAAATTCTCTGTTGCTCCCTCACCAACCTGTTAATGAAATGTTACAATAAAACCTTTCTCTGTTCCTTACATATTTTATTTTGGACTGCTACGCTATGCAAGTTAGGTAGATCATGACTGGTGGGAGGGGCCGGCAGGGTGCTGTACTTACCTTCCTGAAAACAGCACCCTGCTGCTGTACTCCTCTCAAGAGACCTCATCCTCAATGCAGGTAGTGGGCCAGCTCATGGGGTGAGTTATGCAATATCAAAAGGCCTTGATGAGTGGGTGTCAGTATGTAGAAGTGGGCATTCTTAGGCAGGTTGTATTTTCATGTAGACCACCCTAGGAAATGTCTACATGTGAATGCTGACCCTCCATGATTGAAAGAACTGAATTTCAATAAATGAAAGAGGTGGGCTAGACAAAGTCCTGCGGAGGAAAGAGCTAGATGAAGTGGGAAGTCCCCCAGCCAAGCAAAGAGGTGAGCTTTATCTGACTTGCTGAAAATTCTAATGTACACTGTGAGTAAGTAATTTCAGTCCATGACAGGAGCCTGTACAACTGAGCAAGGCTCATATGAGATTTTAGTGGTTGGGTTTAGATCTTCTATAGATGACATTATTTGTAATTGTAAAAGTTTACAAGCAACGATGAAGAAAAGACTGCAAGGTCATTCTATTTGACATAAGTTATTCCACGTGCATGACTTTTCTGTGTGATCTTTAAGCTGTGGATGTGACCTAAAGGCCACATAGCTTTCTAATAGCAGCTGCTGAAAAAAATTTACTAGGCTCCCTGTTCTCCATCATGAATGACCTGTAACCGGATCCACCCCAACTGGATCTGAGGCTAACAAGGTTATATGGCAGCAAGATGTGCCGAGGGGGTAATATTTATTTTCCCTGTTCTCTGCATGAGGTCTGTCAGTGTGCAAAATGTACATAGAGGAGACTTTCCAAAAATTCAACGAGAGCTTGGGGCCAAACCGATAAACTACAACTTCAATAACGGTATGAACTGTTTAAACAGTCTGTTCAGCCAGTCTTGTGATTGGCATAATACTATCACAATGCATTACCAAGAGGGTGACACCAGTGCTGAGAGACTGCAGCTCTGATTTTACTCTAGTTTGACCTGGAAAGTTGAAATCTCAAGGTGCAGTGTGAAAAAAGGGGGGAAGAATTAAAAAGTGCCAAATCAAACAAAAATCACAACACCGGGAACATTTTTTTTCTACAATTTTGTAGCAGTAAAAATAATTGGTGCTGCCTGACTAAGGGGGGCATAAATTGTACAGAACATGAGCATGGGGGGTGCTTGTATTCAGTACTGAAGCTTTCACTGACCCATTAGGAAATATCTTTGTTTTTAGGGGTCTAATCCCAACATTTTTTCAAGCTGTTTTCCTTTATTTGTACCTGGTGATCCCACCGGTAACACTTCTCCTGACACCAATAATTATGTTAGCTGTGTGTAATGGTGGCACCTTCCACTGACCATCAATATAAGGGGCATTCTTCCCACTGACCACCAAAGTAAGGGGCATTCATCCCTCTGACCATCCATATAAGGATCATTCTTTCCACTGACCACCAATGTAGGGCACAATTATGCCCACTGACCACCACTGTAAGGAGCATTTTTCTCACTGACCACCAATGTAAGGAGCATTCTTCCTACTGACCACCATTGTAAAAAACATTCTTCCTACTGGCTATCAATGTAAGGCGCATTCTTCCCACTGATCACCAATGTAAGGAGAATTCTTCCCACTGATCATCAATGTAGGCGCATTCTTCCCACTGATCACCAATGTAAGGAGAATTCTTCCCACTGATCATCAATGTAAGGAGCATTCTTCCCACTGATCACCAATGTAAGGAGCATTCTTCCCACTGACCACCAATGTAAGGAGCATTCTTCCCACTGATCCCCAAAGTAAGGAGCATTCTTCCCACTGACCACCAATGTAAGGGACATTTTTCCCACTAACCACCAATTGTCATTGACCATCAATATGCGGAGCAATCTTCCCAATGTTACAGGACATTCATTACACTGTTCAGCAAGATATGGAAGGGGGTTGGGGGAGTTGGGGGTTATACCATTGACCACTGGTGTGGCGTGGCTGCTACACTATGAGCTGGAGATATAATCATTTCTATCAGGGGTTCCCTGAAACCTGAATATTATTTTAAGGGTTTCTCCACAGTAAACAGGTTGAGAAAGGCTGGCATGCTTTGCCTGCCTAGTCCTGAACCCAATTCCGTCATTCTTTCTCCTTCTCCCTATAACTTACTGTAGCTACTCGCTCAGTATGCAGCTTATGCAGCCCATATCTGGCATGAAGTCTGCCCTGTAGCCGGGGCTGTAATATTCTGGATGAGATCATCCAGGGAAGGTAAATATACTTAAAACTAGAAAAAAGAGCCGAAGATGTTTTCACTGTTACAACACAATCTTCCTGTACAAAGTGGTGTTTATTTTTAGTAAAGAGCTGATCTGAATAGTTTGACTTAGAGGACGTTCTTTGTGCTGGGTGTAGAGACGCTCACATGCCTAGCTGCTGGTCAAGCCTACAGAAAGCAGAGGTGGAAATCAAAGTATTTATTTTAACATCTGAAACCAAGAGCCAACATAAAATCAGTGGAATGAGTCAAATTATATAAAATGTTTAAAGCCTATCCCTGGTCTAAACAAGAAATCCTCTATATTCTGTACTGGCAGAAATGTTTCATCTGTTAATATAACCTTTTCATTTTGTCTCCTTTCCCAGAGGCGATAATATGCAAATTGCTGATCTCCGAAACTAGACAGCCAGAAAAATGTGTTGTCTCTAATGTCCTTGGTTTAATTTGGTACCAAGGCCCAAACCCCAGAAACCATGTCAAGTTTAATTGCTGACTGTTCCCCAGTTAGGAAGCTTACCCTCACGTTTTATCATCATTACCCATGTCTCTGGGACCAATGTAAAGGGACATCTAACACTTTCCAACGGTCAACCAGAACAAGAGAACAAATGTAGAGGATGGACCTCCCAATGGGGACACCTGTTCCAGTTCCCCCCATTCTGGTTTTCCTCTCACTTCAAACGACTGACACTAAACCAGCCTTTCTCAATTTTTTTACCCTAGAGCAGGGGTCTCCAAACTTTCTAAACAAAGGGCCAATTTACTGTCGTTGAGACTTTTGGGGGCCAGACTATGGCCATTGGGAATAGAAAAGTTCCTGATGTCACTTTAAAAAAACAATGCCCCATCTATGGTGTCAGCGGGAGGAATTGTGCTCTGTCTTTAAAGTCATTGGGAGGAATTGTGCCCCAAGGGCTGGATAAAGCAAGCAAAGGGCCTCATCTGGTCCCTGGGCCACAGTTTGGAGATCACTGCCCTAGAGGAACCCTTGAAATGGGAATAATGCCCCCCTGAGAGTGGTGGTCAGAATGCCACCCTTACAGAAAGCTAAAACAATTGTTGGTGTCTTGTAGCTGGCTCTTCAGAATGGCGTTGGGCCTGGAACTATACAGGCACCATCCAATAGGAGGTCAATAAGCCACACCCCAAGGAACTCCAAGCAAGCACTGGGAGAACCTTGGGTTCCTCACTAAACAGTTGGCAAAAAACAATTTCTATGTTAAGGGAAGAAAGTGTCAAACCGGCATAGTGTATCACAATTTATTAAGTAAAATACAATATAAAACAAATGGAACTAACAAGCGGGTGAGTGGGAGAGAGAGGGGATTACAGTCCGCAGTGGATTGTAATAAGCTGGGAACTGTGTGGTAGTCCCAATTGGCTCACACAGCAGTTGGGCTGACAGCTCCTCTAACCACTCTAGCTGGACACATCGTCTTTGGGCGGACATCCGATTTGCGGATATACCATCACTGCCACACAGGACAGCCTGACGCAGGTCTCCCTGCACGGACTCTAGGCTCATCTTGCTCCCCACCACAGCCGACTTTCTTCTCCACCAAGGACTACCACACAGCTCCTAGCTTATTACAGTCCACTGCGGACTGTCATCCCCTCTCTCTCCCCCTCACCCACATGCGAGTTCCATTTATTTTACATTGTATTTTACTTAACAAATTGTGCTACACTATGCCGGTTTAGCGCTATATTACAGATTGTGGATTTCCAGCCCACAACTGGAAGCAGCCTTGCCAATACCATAGTGTCAGCCTTTTTCAACTAATTGACAATTTTATTCCTATACCTCCGGGAATAAGTATCTTGCAATACTTCTTTTTTAACCTGGTACAGGATGGGCGCAGTGTCAGCGCTGTAGTGTTTTTTGGTTATGTCACAATTTCTATGTTGCCTGTGTGCTGTACAACCCCTGTTCAGGGGCCACCGATGTTGTAACAGTGGCTGCGAGAGCATGGTGGTGTATGGGTGCCTGGATCGTCTTCCATGTAGTGGATGTGTCACCAAGGTGGACCAGCAGGTTAACTGGCAAGGCGCTGGCACGCCAGCAGATTCCGGGCTGATGGCAGCAGGAAGCAGGAACTAGGCAGGTGCATACAGAGTAGAAGAGGCACAGGGTGCGTGGTTGGACAAGCCGGGTTGGTAACAGACGATTGGATGCAGACATACAGTGCCTTGAAAAAGTATTCATACCCCTTGAAATTTTCCTCCTTTTTGTCATGTTACAACCAAAAACGTAAATGTATTTTATTGGGGTTTTATTTGATAGACCAACACAAAGTGGCACATAATTGTGAAGTGGAAGGAAAATGATAAATGGTTTTCAACATTGTTTACAAATAAATATGTGAAAAGTGTGGGGTGCATTTGTATTCAGCCCCCCTGAGTCAATACTTTGTAGAACCGCCTTTCACTGCAATTAAAGCTGCAAGTCTTTTTGGGGAAGTCTCTACCAGCTTTGCACAACTAGAGAGGACATTTTTTCCCATTCTTCCTTGCAAAGTAGCTCAAGCTCTGTCAGATTGGACGGAGAACATCTGTGAACAGCAATTTTTAAGTCTTGCCACAGATTCTCAATTGGATTTAGGTCTGGACTTTGACTGGGCCATTCTAACACATGAATATGCTTTGATATAAACCATTCCATTGTAGCTCTGGCTGTATGTTTAGGGTCGTTGTCCTGGTGGAAGGGGAACCTCCGCCCAATCTCAAGTCTTTTAAACACTCTAACAGGTTTTCTTCTAAGATTGCCCTGTATTTGGCTCCATCCATTTTCCCATCAACTCTGATGCTTCCCTGTCAGTGGACAGATTCTCCAACCTGAGTTGTGGATCTCTGCAGCTCCTCCAGAGTTCCCATGGGCCTCTTGGCTGCTTCTCTGATTAATGCTCTCCTTGCCCGGCCGGTCAGTTGGACGGCCATGTCTTAGTAGGTTTGCAGTTGAGCCATACTCTTTCCATTTTCGGATGATGGATTGAACAGTGCTTTGTGAGATGTTCAAAGCTTGGCATATTTTTTTATAACCTAACCCTGCTTTAAACTTCTCCACAACTTTATCCCTGACCTGTCTGGTATGTTCCTTGGCCTTCATGATGCTGTTTGTTCATTAAGGATCTCTAGCAAACCTCTGAGGGCTTCACAGAACAGCTGCATTTATACTGTGATAAAATCACACACAGGTGGACTTTATTTACTAATTATGTGACTTCTGAAAGCAATTGGTTCCATTAGATTTTAGTTAGGGGTATCAGAGTAAAGGGGGCTGAATACATTTGCCCGCCACATTTTTCACATATTTCTGCGAAAACGCTCAAGCTCTGTCAGATTGGATGGAGAGCATCTGTGAACAGCAATTTTCATGTCTTGCCACAGATTCTCAATTGGATTTAGGTCTGGACTTTGACTGGGCCATTCTATCACATTAATATGCTTTGATCTAAACCATTCCATTGTAGCTCTGGCCGTATATTTAACCACTTCAGCCCCGGAAGGATTTACTTACTTCCTGACCAGATCATTTTTTTTCGATACGGCACTGCATCGTTTTAACTGACAATTGAGCGGTCGTGCAATGTTGTACCCAAACAAAATTTATGTCCTTTTTTCCCCACAAATAGAGTGGGTTTTGTTTCTTTTGGTGGTATTTGATCACCTCTGCAGTTTTTATTTTTTGCGTTTTAAACTAAAAAATGCAACAATTTTGAAGAAAAAAAAACAATATTTTTTTACATTTTGCTATAATAAACATTTAAAAAATGTTAAAAAAACGAATTTCTTCCTCAGTTTAGACCGATATGTATTCTACATATTTTTGGTAAAAAAAATCGCAATAAGCGTATATTGATTGGTTTGTGCAAAAGGTATAGCGTCTACAAACTATGGGAATAGATTTATGGTGTTTTTTTGTTTTTTTTTACTAGTAATGGCGGCGAACTGCGATTTTTAGCGGGACTGCGATATTGCAGCGGACAGATCAGACACTTTTTTGGGACCATTGACTTTATACAGCGATCAGTTCTATAAATAGCCACTGATTACTGTATAACTGTCACTGGCAGGGAAGGGGCTAACACTAGGTGGCGATCAAAGGGTTAACTGTGTTCCCTGGGAAGTGTTTCTAACTGTATGGGGGCTGGGCTGACTAGGGCAGGAGAGAGATCGTTGTTTTCTATCACAGGGAACAGACAATCTCTCTTAACTTCCCTATCAGAACGGGGATCTGCTTTGTTAACACTCGCAGATCCCCGTTCTGTCACTGCGGGGAGTGATTGCGGGTGGCCGGCGGACATCGAGTCTGCCCCACCCGCTGATTGGCTCCCCCGCTAGCCAGTGAGCACGCATGCCCACAACACACTCTCCCGCTGTACAGCTATGACGTCAAACGGCGGCTGGTCGGTAAGGGGTTAAGGTCGTTGTCCTGCTGGAAGGTGAACCTCTGCCCCAGTCTCAAGTCTTTTGCTGACTCTAACAGGTTTTCTTCTAAGATTGCCCTGTATTTGTCTCCATCCATCTTCCCATCAAATCTGACCAGCTTCCCTGTCCCTGCTGAAGAAAAACATCCCCACAACATGATGATGCCACCACCATGTTTCACGGTGGGGATGGTGTGTTCAGGGTGATGTGCAGTGTTAGTTTTCCACCACACGTAGCGTTTTGCTTTTAGACCAAAAAGTTCAATTTTGGTCTCATCTGACCTGAGCACCTTCTTCCACATGTTTTCTGTGTCCACCACATGGCTTCTCACAAACTGCAAATGGGAGTTCTTATGGTTTTCTTTTAACAATGGCTTTCTTCTTGCCACTCTTCCATAAAGGTCAGATTTGTGGAGTGCATGACTAATTGTTGTCCTGTGGACAGATTCTCCCACCTGAGCTGTGGATCTCTGCAGCTCCTCCAGAGTTCCCATGGGTCTCTTGGCTGCTTCTCTGATTAATGCTCTCCTTGCCCGGCTGGTCAGTTTAGGTGGACGGCCATGTCTTGGTAGGTTTGCAGTTGTGCCATACTCTTTCCATTCTCGAATGATGGATTGAACAGTGTTCTATGAGATGTTCAAAGCTTTGGATATTTTTTTATAACCTAACCCTGCTTTAAACTTCTCCACAACTTTATCCCTGACCTGTCTGGTGTGTTCCTTGGCCTTCATGATGCTGTTTTTTCAATAAAGTTCTCTAACAAACCTCTGAGGGCATCACAGAACAGCTGTATACTGAGATTAAATTGCACACAGGTGGACTCTATTTACTAATTAGATGACTTCTGAAAGCAATTGGTTCCACTAGATTTTGGTTAGGGGTATCAGGGTAAAGGGGCTGAATACAAATGCTCGCCAAACTTTTCACATATTTATTTGTTAAAAAATTCAAAAAACATCTATAATTTTCCTCCCACTTCACAATTATGTGCCACTTTGTGTTGGTCTATCACATAAAATCCCAATAAAATAAATTTACATTTTTGGTTGTAACATGACGAAATGTGGAAAATTTCAAGGGGTATGAATACTTTTTCAAGGCACTGTACATTGTCCAGAGTTTTAATGCGATGACAGAATTAATTTCACGTTGTGTCCTGGGATAGGAAATTAACTACTTGGCCTCTGAAAAGTTTTACCCTCCTCCAGGACCAGGGCATTTTTTGCTAGTCAGCTTTGTACTACTTTAACTGGCAATTGTAAACACAGAACTCTGTGTGTGACTGGACATAGCCAATCAGCTGATTTCAGACAAAATCATTGGCTGAAACCTGCTGCCAAAGCCACGCTGTGTCCAATCACAGAAGGGGCCGGCAAACGGCACGCACAGAAGAACCCGGGGAAACCTCGCAGTTTAACAGTCCTTAGATGTGGTGGCTGCATTTTCTTAAATTGTTTTTTTATGCTTTTTTTCCTATTTCCACCTGGTGATCCTGCCAATAACACACTGCCTGTCCTAGGGTGTCTCCATTCTGGGAGACATAGGAAGTATAATGGCGATCCCTTTGGACAGCAGCATTGTCAGTGGGGGTGAAGGAAGTGTTAGATGCAGCAACAGATTTTATATGGTTTTAATTAATAAACTGAAACTGAACTCCAGCTAACACTTCTTACGCAGTTAGGGGCCATTTACATTTATTTTGACTTTAACACACATTATAGTGCCTACCTTTTCACCATGCTTTTTTATGTGTTTTTGATGCTCCAGTGATGCTTTTTTTTGAAGTTTTAATGAAGCTTGGCAAATGCCCTATGTGTGTGTTGACTTTCTATATGTTTTAAAGGGGCCCAGTAGAACTCAAGCTCAGTAGTACCCCCACTCAGCAGATCCCCAACTCATCATTAGCTTATTTATATCTTTCAGTTGTGTGTGTATCCCGTAAACGGTTCGAAGTAATTTTGAAGTTTTTTTTCGTAGTGACCTCGTAGTTTTTGTGTATTTTTTCGTACCACTTTTCCATCCGTGATATTACACACAATTTCAGTTTTATTTACATTTACCGGGGATTGACGCATTCTTCACAATCGACCTCAAGTCAAAGTCAAATAATTAATTTTGGTATATTTTAGACAACGACGTAGATTGTGAAGGAAGTGGGGGTGACTGTTACGACGACAGGTTTCCCTAGCGGTAATA
>BLSH010387658.1:426757-440645 GCA_018402905.1 Glandirana rugosa | reverse complement strand
TCCCCCCCCTCAGTAGTAACCTCCCGCTTTGCTGATCCCACTTTCAGTAGTAACCCCCAGCTCTGCTGATCGACAACTCAGTGGTAACCCCCAGCTCTGCTGATTCCCCACTCAGTAGTAAGCCCCAGATCTGCTGATCCACCAATCAGTAGTAACCCCCAGCTCTGCTAATCCCCCACTCTGTAGTAACCCCCAGCTCTGGTTTGCTGATCCTCCTCTCTCTCCAGTCCCCGCTCACCTTCTGCTATATTTCTCCCACACTGCATGTCCAAAACAAAGCAAAGCTAAAACTGAATAAAGGCTCCTCAAAGCTGCAGGTGGTGTAAGTGAGGGTTGTCATAAACTTCTATGGAGGCTTTGGAGACACTTTGAAGCACCAAGGAAGGGACATGGGGTATAATTTTTTAAGTAAAGCAAACAAACGTGTGAACAGGACTGTAAGCTCACCATTTTATTAGGTGGCAGGTGCTTTGATTGACATTCAGTGTGCTTTAAAAAAGCGTTTCCAATGCCACATTTTGAAGCAAGTGTAAACGAGCCCTTACAGCAACAGTTTATTTTTCCTTTTGGGGTAAAGGTTGTACATAAATGAATAAAAGCTGATCACTGTAAGCACCCCTGTCAGTGGTAAATGGTTTGCCCCAACCTCAACTGCCACTTTTGCTGGACAGCTTGGTCTATTATAGGAAGCTGAGAAATTACAAACTTACTGGCAGGATCCCCATGTAAAAATAAAGGGAAAAAAAGAAAACTAATGCAGCTGTCACATCTAAGGATTGGCAAATTACAATATAATACATAACATTATATAACATTTTTTTCTTCTGGTATTAGATACACTTTTAAGTAGAACTAAAGGCAAACTTTTTTTTCCCACTTTGGATAGAGTACATTGAAATTCATCCGATTCAGCAGCGACCATACGAACTTCTATAAATGAGGTTCTCCTTTAAATGCGCTATTTTCTCTTTTTTTCTCGCTCGCAGCGCAGTCCTTTGGCTGTTTGGAATGCGGCACAGGTCAGCATCAGTCGGCAGCTTCCAGTAGACAACAAAATACAAAGTGTATCCTTGTACTCCGGCTGGAGGAATGCGTTATCACAAATATTAGGGGCATGCATACGTTTGTCATCGGGCGGCCTCTGCAGAGAGAATGCAGTGTATGATGTGCACACACTAAGCCTCTCTCATTGTGCTATTAATGCCTCGGAATGCGGAGAGATGAGCACGCTATCGGCGCTCAACATCTCCAGATGTTCAGAATGAATTGCTTTGTGATGTCAGATGGAAGGGATCTGAGTTCAGCACCTGCTCCTCTGTCAAAGCTCTACCAAGGCCAACTGACAGCCAAGGATAGGGATCAACTACTCACCAGATTTAAAGAGTACAGTGCCTTGAAAAAGTATTCATACCCCTTGAAATTTTCCACACCCTGTCATGTTACAACCAAAAACCTAAATGTATTTGTTGGGATTTTATGTGATAGACCAACACAAAGTGGCACATAATTGTGAAGTGGAAGGAAAATGATAAATGGTTTTCAAAATGTATTAAAAATAAATATCTGAAAAGTGTGGCGTGCATTTGTATTCAGCCCCCTTTACTCTGATACCCCTAAAATCTAGTGGAACCAATTGCCTTCAGCTACAGAAGTCACCTTATTAGTAAATAGAGTCCATATGTGTGTAATTTAATCTCAGTATAAATACAGCTGTTCTGTGAAGCCCCCAGAGGTTTGTTAGAGAACCTTAGTGAACAAACAGCATCACAAAGGCCAAGGAACACACCAGACAGGTCAGGGATAAAGTTGTGGAGAAGTTTAAAGCAGAATTAGGTTATAAAAAAAATATATGCCACGCTCTGAACATCTCACAGAGCACTGTTCAATCCATCATCCGAAAATGGAAAGAGTATGGCACAACTGCAAACCTAGCAAGACATGGCTGTCCACCTAAACTGACAGGCCGGGCAAGGAGAGCATTCATCAGAGAAGCAGCCAAGAGGTCCATGGTAACTCTGGAGCCACAGGACAACTATTAGCCTTGTACTCCACAAATGTGCCCTTTATGGAAGAGTGGCAAGAAGAAAGCCATTCTTGAAAGAAAGCTATAAGAAGTCCAGTTTGTAGTTTGCGAGGAGCCATATGGGGGGCACAGGAAACATGTGGAAGAAGGGGCTATGATCAGACGGGACCAAAATTTAACTTTTTGGCCTAAAAGCAAAATGCTATCTGTGGCAGAAAACTAACACTGCACATCACACTGAACACACCCCACTGTGAAACATGGTGGTGGCAGCATCATGTTGTGGGGATGCTTTTCTTCAGCAGGGACAGGGAAGCTGGTCAGAGTTAATGGAAAGATGGATGGAGCCAAATACAGGGCAATCTTGGAAGAAAACCTGTTAGAATCTGCAAAAGACTTGAGCCTGGGGCCGAGGTTCACCTTCCAGCAGGACAAACGACCCTAAACATACAACCAGAGCTACAATGGAATAGTTTAGATCAAAACTAAAGACCCCCATGACACTGTTGGTCAGTGGTAATGCCCCTTTCACATCGGCGGCCAGAAATAAGGTCCCCATAGCTTTGGTAGTTAGTGATAAGGCCAGCATACCATTGGTGGACAGTGGTAAGACCCCCATGACTTTGTTGGTCAGTGGTAAAGCCCCTTTCATATTGATGGTCAGAAGTAAGACCCCCATAGCATTGTTAGTTAGTGATAAGGTCTGCATACCATTAATGAACAGTGGTAAGACCCCCATGACATTTTCTGTCAGTTGTAAGGACCCTTTCACATTGGTGGCCAGAAGTAAGGGCTGCATAGTATTGGTAGTTAGTAATAAGACCATTGGTAGACCCTGGTTAGACCCCCATGACATTGTTGGTCAGTGGTAAGGTCCCTGTCATATTGGTGGCCAGAAGTACCATATTATTGGTAAACAGTAGTAAGCCTTCAACAACATGGATGGAAAGTTCCAAGTCTCCCACACACTGGATCTTCAAAGGCTTGGAAGTAATGTGTGGGGTCAAGCAGCTGACAGTCAGCAACTGTCATGCTGAAAGTGACCTCTGACTTTCTAACACAAGCTGATGTGCCAAGCTCAGTTTAAAGCCACCATGGTTGTCAATATAAATCTTTCTTACATAAGCTTGCACAATTAAACTCAATTATTATTGAGATTCTTCCAGAGGTGGTAGGTACTGAAGGGAAATCAAAATGGCAATGGATTTATTTTTTTATACAAGCAATATACCATATATAGACAAACTTTGTTTTACAAATAGAGGTTGGAAGCAAAACTCCAGCTAATAACATGTTAAAAATGATTACCCTGATAAAAAATAAAACAACAAAATCCACTTTTGCTGCAATATTCACCTTTTAATGCAGAGATTTCAATGGCACTATGTTTTTTGTGCTGCTAGATGTCCTCTATCCTTGATTCACCCCAACCTGTGATTGGACAGTAAAAGCAGAAGCAGCACAGCAACCAATCCAATGATCTGTCACTTTACCCTCTCCTCCACCCAGTCTCACAGCCTTTTAAACTCCATGAGGCCGAACGCTGCTATGGCTGGACAGGCCTGGGTGGTGCATTGAGAGGTACTAATGTTTAGGGCAGCATGTGTCCAGGGACGAATGCTCATAAAGCACGCAGTCTACATTCTGGGCATTCTTCCATGGGTGCATACTGCCCCAAACAGTGCCCCTGTGCACCTAAATGCTGGAGTCTCGTGCACTGGGGATAAATGCACATTGTGCACGAGGCATTTGTGTTTAGATCTACTTTATGATATGGCAAAGGATTACCAGAGCACCCTGAGTTACACAGAGCAGTGGCTATCTGTGTCAGTGCTTGTTTTGTCTAATTGAAAATTCAGACTGAACTAATCTGATAACAGATGAGTACCTGCTGATGAGTCCTTCCATTCCTTGTGTGTAAATTGCAAAATTGTAATTGCAAAATTGTAAAATGAGCTATGGAGCTCTGTACACAAGTCATGTCCAGAAGACAGGGGGAAAGGAGTCTAAAGTTGAACAATAATCACAGGGTGGGTGCAGCTATGCTACATTGATTCTTTTCAGACCATGCTGCAAAGTATTTTGGCAGCCTCCCTGTTGTTGGGTATGGAGGTAACAAGGGAGAACAGAGGGGAATTGTGAATCTTGGATGCCTTGAGTATGGAGCTCCACTTTAAAGTGAACCTGTGTTTTGCTCATGGAGTAACTATGCTGGGTGCCTGAGAGGCCAAGCATTATTGCTGACATGTGGAAGGAGGAGTGAGCCACATCACCCGTATACTTGAAAGTACAATGTGTTTCTCTTTGCTCCCAGCGGCCAATTGGCACAAGAGAAGGCAAGGTGAGAATATTCTGCTGGAGATGGCATAATATTAGCTTAAAGTAGAACTATAGGCAAAACTTTTTTTCCATTTTGGATAGAGTAAGGGAGGGTTATATAGTGCTTTGAAAAAATATTCATACCCATTGACATTTTCCACATTTTGTCATGTTACAACCAAAAACGTAAATGTATTTTATTGGGATTTTAGGTGATAGACCGACACAAAGTGGCACATAATTGTGAAGTGGAAGGAAAATGATAAATGGTTTTCAAAATGTTTTACAAATAAATATGTGAAAAGTGTGGCGTGCATTTGTATTCAGCCCCCCTGAGTCAATACTTGGGGATGTCTCTACCAGCTTTGCACATCTAGAGAGTAACATTTTTGCCAATTATCTTTTGCAAAATAGATTAAGCTCTGTCAGACTGGATGGAGAGCGTCTGTGAACAGCAATTTTCAAATCTTGCCACAGATTCTCAATTGGATTTAGGTCTGGACTTTGACTGGGGCCATTCTAACACATGAATATGCTTTGATCTAAACCATTCCATTGTAACTCTGGCTGTATGTTTAGGGTCGTTGTCCTGCTGTAAGATGAACCTCCGCCCCAGTCTCAAGTCTTTTGCAGACCCTAACAGGGTTTCTTCTAAGACTGCCCTGTATTTGGCTCCATCCATCTTCCCATTAACTCTGATCAGCTTCCTTGTCCATGCTGAAGAAAAGCATCCCCACAACATGATGCTACCACCGCCATGTTTCACTGTGGGGATGGTGTGTACAGCTGTATTTATACTGAGATTAATTTACACACAGGTGGACTCTATTTACTAATTAGGTGACTTCTGAAGGCAATTGGTTCCACTAGATTTTAGATAGGGGTATCAGAGTAAAGGGGGCTGAATACAAATGCACCCCATACTTTTCACATATTTATTTGTAAAAAATTTTGAAAAACATTTATAATTGTACTTCCATGTCACAATTATGTGCAACTTTGTGTTGGTCTATCACGTAAAATCCCAATAAAATACATTTACGTTTTTGGTTGTAACGTGACAAAATGTGATACATTTCAAGGGCAATGAACACTTTTTCAAGGCACTGTATTGCCTTAAGTTAAACTTTAATTTCAATTCATTTTCCTCTCCATCCTAACTTATCTTTTATGCTGGGTTGCCCATAATAAATACTCACCCAGTGTTCATCTGTTGTGATCTGCTGCTTCGCGTTGCACAGCAGACCCTGCATCGCCATCTTCCCCTCTGAAGTCATCGGGAGCCAGCTGTCTCTTCTAGGTTCTTGCAGTTGGCCCCCTGATAACACGCCACTGGGTCCTTCCTCCTTCAGCCCTGAGTTGATGCCTCCTGAGATATCTGATGTAGATATGCCAGGAGGCTGCAAGAGCAGCCTGATGTTATTCTTGCCTAAGTAAAAATGGGGGCAGGACGGACCTTAAATTCAGGCATAAAGTCAAAATTTAGTGTTGCTTTTTAAGATAAAAAAGGGCAATGTTCCTCGGACAGATGCTGGCGATGCCAGGAGAGTGGAGGAACACTATTACACATTTTCTGGTCCTGTCCTGAGCTCGAGCGGTTTTGGAAATCGGTCCGCGAGATTACACAAAAATTTACCGAAAAAGTTATCCCAGACGACCCCGCATTTTTTCTCTTACACGTCACCGGTATACCAGCTAAAACATACAAAAAGTCAATTGATAGACATTTACTAGACGCGGCAAAGTTATGCATTCCCTTAAGGTGGAAGTCGCGGCTCCCACCGACAGTGGGCATGTGGAGTAGGAAGGTGGAAGAAATAAATAAGTTAGAAGACCTGGTATTAACGGCTAGACACCAACAGGAGCGCTACAAAAAGACCTGGACCCTATGGAACCTATTCGTCTTCTCAGAGGAGGGGAAGGCGCTTTTTGATTCAGACACAGCAGGGTAGATATAAAACCCATCCCACACCCTTTGGTAAAGGACGGTTCGGGTTCACAAGTCAGGTTCCCTATCCCCTGGAGGTTCCTTCCCCCTCCCCCCCCTTTTTTTTTTTCTCCCATCCCCCCCCCTCTTTTCTCCTCCTCCTTCTCTTCTTCTGACCCTATGCTTTCTCTAATGCTCTTTCATTCTTTTTCCGCCCATCTTTCTCCTTTCTTTATTCTGTTTTGGAAAATGGAGTGAGTCGGAGCCACTATCTCACACCATAGATGATGCCTGGAAGTGGTCCTGGTAATTTGATAGGTCACATTTGCTCGATGTAATTCTTTGTAAACACTTCCTGTCTCATGTTTTATTGTGGACTCTGTCTCACGTCTTTGGTTAAATAAAAGATTTGAAAAAAAAAAAAAAAAGGGCGATGAATATGATGGGCCAGAAGGGTCTTTTGGAGTGAAGGCCCACTTTAAGGGAACCTGTTGGTTTGCAGTGCATGGTCAAAGCATAGTTTCTCTTTAAGCTGCTGTGAATCTGTACATAAAAAAACTGTCTTTTATCAAGACGCAAACATCATAAACGATAATTGTTTCTCTATTAACATAGAAGAACAATGCAGCAGATTACAGACTTCCAGCTGCCATCATTATCTGTTTCTGAGCTAGCCACATGCCGATTAAGTGCCTGTCCAGTTGTTAAGCAACAATTGATTGCACGTAAAAGAAATAAGAATGTGCGCCCTCCCTACATTCGGCAGACGACGCCAGCAGCTCTCCTCTCAGCGGATGTCAAATGTTAATTGAAAATGTCTTTATTATATATCTGTTTATTGTTTTTACCGCCAAGTGAAGGCATTCTTGCAGTTGTAGGCATAAAGCTAATTACAGACTGCCTACCTATTTCTGTTATTGTTGGGCCTAATCTAGCACTATAGAAAACTTTAAGTATTCTGAGTGCTACACATATTACATATTCCGTGTAGTCATTTGGGGAAGTCTTAAGGTTACATGAATTTCAATGCGGCCCTGAGTATAAACAACCCTCATTAAATGTCGAACCGCATCCACCTCCAGCGTGAAAGTGATTTTAAGCTCCCTTTCATATGTACCAAAGAATTTCTGGAGAAGAAAGGAGGTTGTATGGGCTGTAGAAAAACCTGTCATTGCCTGCAGCTACAGAAACAAAGAAAGCAACTGGGTATAAAAAATAGATGAAAGTTACGATAAGAAAGGCAATGGACTGTATAAACCTACATTACAAAATACATAAACAATATGATATGAGTTCAGTACAGAACTGACTTGATAGTCCATAGTTATGGTGAAAAAAGGCAATTGTCCATCAAGATTAGCTATTAATAATAAATAAAATCCATTAATACAATCCCCAGGACCTAAAAGGTCAGGTTAATCAATAGAAAGGCAAAAAGCACCATGGAGCAAGGTCCTGGTTGCTTTAATATGGTAAAAAAAAACATCCTTATGCCTTTTTAATCTGATGTGTGTGTGATAGTACTGGACTGATAGACACGGGGATTGGTTCTGATGGATATACAGCGGTGTGAGTTTTTTTTAGGGAAAGTATTGTGTTGTTCAGGTCCTAGGCTGCTACCTCTGTGATCCCGATAAATAAAGAGACAATCAACTCTTGGATGTGTATTGAGGAGTGTCTCGTACAAAGGATCATATCACTTAAAGTGGTAGTAAACCGCAGTTGTTGAAAAAAAATTCCCTGCAAGGCATCCCTGCATCACATACAGACACATTATTAAAAACTTACCTTAGAACGAAGTCCTCCAGTGCCACGCTGTCACCACTGAGAGGGCTTCCATCTTCCCCCGGTCTTACTTCCGGGTTCGTGGCAAGGGGCGCGATGACGTCACTCCCACACATGCAAGTGGGAGCCCCTGTTTACAACACGGGCTCTGAAGGTCATATAGTGTGCCCATGCGCCGGTGACGTCACCGGCTGTATGCACTCTGAATATCTCCTAAACCAGTGTTTCTCAATTCCAGTCCTCAAGGCTCACCAACAGGTCATGTTTTCAGGCTCTTTGCACGGGTGATTTGATCAGTTTCCCTGCCTTAGTAATTACCACAGCTGTTTCATCTGAGGGAAATTCTGAAGATATGACCTGTTGGTGCACCTTGAGGACTGGAATTGAGAAACACTGTCCTAAACAGTGCAAGTTTAGGAGATGTTCACAGTACCTACAGGTAAGCCTTATTATCTACTTAATGGGCCGCCGTCATTTTACTGCAGTGGAGTGGCTCATTCCCGCGAATCGCCGTCATTGTAAGTCGGTGCGGTAACGAGCCACTGTAGCCGTATCGCAAAAAGTGCTCTGGTCAGGAAGTGGGTAAATCCTTCTGGGGCTGAAGTGGTTAAAGGTTTACCTGTAGGTGTAAGTGGTGTAAAAGACTTTACTACCACTTTAAAAAATCTTTATAAAACATTTATTCATTAAAGTGGAAGTTCAGCCAAAACCTAGCACTAAACCTACTCTCAGCTACATTCTGAAGCTAATCTAACTATCTCTGTACAGAAGAGGTTGCTACACTTACCTGTTCTGCAGCCACTTCGGTCCGATCCCACACTGAGCTGTCAGCGGTGACTTCAGTGTGTGGTAGTGTGCAGGAGAGGCAGCTGACAGCGGATGCCCCATAGTAAGACTATGGATGATGTCTCTTCAATGGCACTTCACAGCCATTGTCAGCTTTCTCCCTACACAGCAGTCGCCGCTGGAAACTGGACCGGATCAGCTTCAGAAAAGGTAAGTATAGCGATTTTTTTCTTTACGGGATCAGATAGATTAGGTTTAGAATGTGGCTGAGAGTAGGTTTAGCGCTAGATTGGTTTTGGCTGAACTTCCACTTTAAGAGCATCTGATACAGCTAACGCCTTATGGGGAAAAGCGCCTTCCTTTCTTCAGGAATTAAGAAATGGAGGTTAATAGAATCACCAAGAAATACGCCAGAGGACCTAAATTAAGCCTTGATAAAGACTAGTATCTCCTAATGGCACTAAGAATGGCTGGGTTTGCTGTTTTTAGACCCCTTTCACACTGAAGGCAGTTTTCAGGCATTTTAGCGCTAGAAATAGCACCTGTAAAGCGCCTGAAAAAAGACCATTTTGGAGCACTTTCAAAGCACTTTTAAGGCGCTTTGGAAGCGCTGACCATTCATTTCCATGGGCAGGGGCATTTTTGGAGCGCTTTTTAAATCGCTCCAAACATGCCCCAAAGATGCTGCTTGCATGACGTTTTCTACCGCCTCACAAGCGCGCCGCCCCAGAGTGAAAGCACCCATTGAAATGAATGGGAGGTAGTTTTCTGATGCTTTTCAGGTGCTATTTTTAGCGTAAAAGCAATTGAAAACTGCCTCAGTGTGAAAGGGATCTTAGGAAATGGTGGTCTCTATCAAGCCCTAAAGGATAAGTTCACTTTTTAGAAAAAGAATAATTAATGCTAAATTTTTTGCAGGTAAAAAAATGTGCATTTATTTATTTACTTATTTGGAGCCTGTAAAGCATTGCACCAGCGATTAGCAGATCACTGGTGTCATGCAGATCTCTAGCAGACCTGCCAGTGTATCGATTTTGCCGTACATTCCATAAGCTCCACAGCGTTGTGGTAGTTCATTGAAAACTACAAGCAGACAGCCGCTAAGGCTGCCGGACCTTGTAGTTTTTTATTCACAGGATACTGTGAATCAGTGATGCGGCCAAATGGATCACGTCGGCCACGTTTAACAATTGTGACAGCTAGTGGGAGGGGGGGGTCCCGTTAGCTGTCAGATCGGGGATCAGGGAGGTTCGGGGGCCGGTCTGTTCATAACATGTTACATGTTACACCCTATCTATGGTTGTAACATGTAACATGTTAAAGAAGGCAAGCTTATCCTTTAAAGTGGCTGTTCTTAGTGCCATTAGAAGTTGCTAGTCCTTATTAAGCAATGATTTAGATTGGTGGGGTTGCCCATTCTCAGTGCCATATCTCTATCAAATCTTAATCTAGGTTGGTTTTGTTGGCAGTTTTTAATGCCATTAGAAGATGCTAGACTCTGTCAAACTTTAACTTAGAATGGTTGGGTTGGCTATTCTTAGTGCTATTAGGAGTTGCTAGTCCTTATCAAGCAATAATTTAGGTTGGTTGGGTTGGCCATTCTTAGTGCCATTAGGGGACGCTAGCCTCTATCAAATCTTAATCTAGGTTGGTTGTATTGGTAGTTTTTAATGCCATTAGAAGACACTAGTCTCTATTAAATCTTAATCTAGGTTGTTTTTTTTTACAGTTTTTAGTGCCATTTGAGGACACTAGTCTGTATTGTATCACACCTTAATTTAGATTGGTTGGATTTGCCATTCTTATTGCTGTTAGGAACTGCTAGTCCTTATCAAGCAATAATTTAAGTTGGTTAAGTTGGCCGTTCTCAGCACCATTAGGGGACGCTAATCTCTATCAAATCTTAATATAGGTTGATTGTTTTGGCCATTTTTAGTGCCATTAGAAGACACCAGTCTATATAAAATATAAATCTTGCTTGGTTGTGTTGGCCGTTTTAGTGCCATTAGAAGACACTAGTCTGTATCAAATTTTAATCTAGGTTGATTGTGTTGGCCTTTTTTAGTGCCATTAGAAGAAGCTAGTCTCTATCAAGCATTTAATTTAGATTGGTTGGGTGCCATTCTGAGTGTTGTTAAGAGTTGCTTGTCTCAATCACGCCTTAATTTAGCTTGGTTGGGTTGGCCGTTCTTAGTGCCATTTGGAGACGCTAATCTCCATCAAGCCCTAATTTAGGTTTGCTAGGCTGGCTATTCTTAGTACAATTAGAAGATGCTAGTTTCTATCAAGTCTTAATTGAGATTGGCATTGGCTGGGTCAACTGTTTTTAATACTGTTAGGAGACGTTAGTCACTATGATGCCTTAGTTTAGGTTTATTGGGTTGGCCATTCTTAGTGCCATTAGGAGACGTTAGTCTCTATCAATCTTTAAAGTAGGTTGGCTGAGTCAGCCACTTGTATTGCCATTAGGAGATCATCCATTGCTTAAGCCCCGAAGAAGGGGGAGGCTATTTTCTCTGAAATTCTTTGGCTGTGTCTGATGCTCTTAATTAATAAACATTTCCAAAAGTGATATGATCCTTTATTCTTGGTGCTCTTCAATACTGATCCAAGATTTTAGCCCTTTTTAAGTAATCTACTGAATTTATTATTGCCAGTTCCTCATTTTCCAACTTGTTTGCAGTAAAGAACTCTTTCCATATGCAAAGGTTTGACGCTGTGTATTAATGCATTAATGCAGCCCATTCATATAAATTGGCTGCCAAAGCACCTCAGTGGATCTAAAACAACACCTGCACCAATTAAGCTGATGCAGCGCACCAAAATGCCAGGTAGTGAGTTACTGAGTGTTGTTGCGGTGTGAAACACAGGTCCATTGGAGGTGCGCTCCTTTAGTGCATTGGGATGCCTTTTAAGATAAACGCATTGCAGAAGTTGTCAGCATTACAATTTGTTTCACTAGAACTACTGTCCCCCATGTACTGTTCGGGTGACAACTGTAAAATTTTGGATATGCCATCATCATCATTCAGCTTCCTCTTACACCTCTGGGTAATGTCAGCGCTTGATAGCTTGATGCTGGTTTGAAGTCCCACGCCCTCAAATTCCTATTGGTCTATCCTTATGATGAATGGCATTACTGTCCTATATGAATGTGCAGGAGGCAGCAAGGACTGGGCACGTTTTGGCCCTAAGAGCTAATACTGGATCTTTCCTTGTTAGGCCCCTTTTACACGGGGCAAACTTCGCCAAGTGGATCTGCCTGCTCAGCGGGGTATCCCTCCGCTGCTCCCCGCTGCTCTCTATGGGCCGGTCGGATGGAAATGGACCACCTGTCCATTTCCATCCGACTGTCATCCGATCCGGTCCACTAGACAGATCCATCTGTTTTTGGTGGACAGGAAATGATCGGATGCAGGTAGGTGTAAACAGACACATGTCCATTTACATCTGGTTCCCCATAAAGAACAATGGGTGGTCCAATTGGGTCTGCCTGAAAAATGGACAGTTGGACCCAATCTGTGTGAGCATTATTCAGCCTTCTCTGCAAGCTTTTTGAAGCTACTGCAGGACTCTGCACTATATATATTCTTCAGTATTTTTAGTCTTTTCTCTAGAGACATTGGTGTTGGTTTACTAAATGCAACTAGACTGTGCACTTTGCTTAGTAAAAGTGCAGAAGCTCTGCCGACTTCCATCATCCAAACATGTGCAAGCAAAAATGCTGTCTTTTTTTTTTTTATTATTATTTATCTAGCTTGTAAATGGGTATTCTTTGCAAAGGGACGCTTTACCTCATTTACTAAACTCTGGAGCAAATGCACTTGCAGAGCGAAACAGCATAGCTCCCAACTGTCCCTGATTTGGAACAAGGTCCCTCTGTCCCTCTTTCCTCCTCTTTTGTCCCTTATTGGGTTCGATCTATATAGTTTCTATATAAAACGCACTTTTTATCTTTCAAAAAGTGTTTCCCAATGCTAAACCTTTCATCCAATTTCTAAATTGCTACATTTGTACATTTCAAAAGCCAGTATGAAGGATTAGTAGTGTTAAAAAAAAGCACATGTGGATTTAACAAATCATTTTATTTTGTATAATTCTCCTTTAAGGGGGCGTGACGGGGGTGTGTCCTATGCCTACATGCTTTTTCTGATAGGTGTCCCTCGTTCCTATCTCAAAAATTTGGGAGGTATGCAATTGCACTTTGCAAAGTGCACCGTCTATTTGCCTTTAGTAAATCAACCCCATTGCCTCTTTAACCACTTCAATACTGAGCACTTTCCCCCCTTCCCGCCCAGACCAATTTTCAGCTTTTAGCGCTGTCACACTTCGAATGATGATTACGTGGTCGTGTGACGTTGTACCCAAACAAAGTTTTTATCATTTTGTACCCACAAATAGAGCTTTCTTTTGGTGGTATTTGATCACCTCTGGGGCTTTTATTTTTTGTACTACAAATAAAAAAAGACCAAAAATGTTGAAAAAAAAAGTTTTTTCTTTGTTTCTGTCACAAAACTTTTTAAATAAGTAAATTTTCTCCATCACTGATGGGCACTGATTAGGCTGCACTGACGGGCACTGATGAGACAGTACTGATTGACACTGATGAGGAGGCACTGATAAGGTGGCACTGATAATGAAGCACTTATATGCAGCACACTGATGGGCACTGATAGACGACACTGATGGGCACGGATAAGTGGCACTGATGGGCACTCATAGGCGGCACTGATGGCCACTGATAGGTGGCACTGATGGGTGGCACTGGTGGGCACTGATAGGCAGCACTGATTGAGGGCACTGTTAGGTGGCACTGATAAGGAGGCACTGGCAGGCATCACACATGGGCCCAGTGCCATCCCTATAGTATGGTGTGTGCCCCTTACCTGGTGGTCTCGGGTGGACTCCCTGGTGGTCCCTGGGTGGTCCTGGGTTTTGATCCTCAGGGGGGTTCCACTCACAAACAATCAGCGCAGACCACCCCCCCCCGTTAGGAGAGCCGCCGATCTGATCTCCTTTACTCTTGTCTCATCTGCAGACGCAATTAG
>BLSH010387658.1:394427-426747 GCA_018402905.1 Glandirana rugosa | reverse complement strand
GTACTGATTGACACTGATGAGGAGGCACTGATAAGGTGGCACTGATAATGAAGCACTTATATGCAGCACACTGATGGGCACTGATAGACGACACTGATGGGCACGGATAAGTGGCACTGATGGGCACTCATAGGCGGCACTGATGGCCACTGATAGGTGGCACTGATGGGTGGCACTGGTGGGCACTGATAGGCAGCACTGATTGAGGGCACTGTTAGGTGGCACTGATAAGGAGGCACTGGCAGGCATCACACATGGGCCCAGTGCCATCCCTATAGTATGGTGTGTGCCCCTTACCTGGTGGTCTCGGGTGGACTCCCTGGTGGTCCCTGGGTGGTCCTGGGTTTTGATCCTCAGGGGGGTTCCACTCACAAACAATCAGCGCAGACCACCCCCCCCCCCCCCGTTAGGAGAGCCGCCGATCGTATCTCCTTTACTCTTGTCTCATCTGCAGACGCAATTAGAAGAAAAAACTATACACGGCTCTGCCTGTTTACACTGTGATCCGCCGTGATTGGTCACAGGTGATCACATGGTAAAGCGCTTCTGACGGAAGCTCTTGACCCACCGCACCACCGATTGTGGGTTATCTGCCCGGACGTCGTATGGCCTATAGACGGGAAGTGGTTAAAGGCTCGTACACACGACACGAAAATCAGAAGTAAAATTTCATACGATGAACGATCTGCCAATTTTCGGATCGTTAGTATGGTGCTTTCGACGGCCGATTCCGGTTTTTCGGGGCGACAAAAGCTGGATGTGTAGATTATAACATTTTTGTCGCACATGAACTCAACGTACGATTTTCGTTTAATTAGTATGATTTTTGCCAAAAAAAATCGTAAGAGCAAAGACTACGCATGCTCAGAAACAGAAAAATACATACAAAGCTATTTAACATATTACGTCACTTCTGACGTTGTATTCGGTCATACGAGAAATTTCGCATGGTGAGTAACCACAAGCACAGTTGTACAGGCTCTTCTCCTGGACTGAAATTGCCTATTCTGATTTCACTGCACACTTTGAGCTTCTCATATTGTGTATTAGAAGCTGCAGCAAGTCATATAGAGCCCGCCTCATTTGCTAACTGGAGGACATCCAGTATTATCTAGCCCTTTCCTTCCCAGGCTGCCTGTTCCCAGCACCTTTCATTCACTGGATTTCAGTAGACATGTGCACTGCCAAAAAATGTGTTCATTTTCAATTCATTCGTTTTTATTTTTATTTTTCGGGTCATTCGTTATGATCGACAATTGTAAATTCGAAGATTCATAAATTTGAAATTCATAAATTTGAAAATCTGGAAATTCAGAAATTTGAAAATTCGAAAATCCAAAAATAAGAGAGAAAATATGAAAATTCAAAAGAACAAAAATCCAAAAAATTCTAAATAATAACTAACTAACTAACTAATAATAACTAACTATTAAATTATAGGTATTTGAATTTCCTTTCAAATTTGGCTGTTAGTCAATGTAACGAACACAAATTTATCTGAAGTTACAAATTATCCAAAATAAGGAATTCCGTATCTAAACAAAAGCAATGGAATAAATTAATAATAATTAATAATAATAATAATACAATTTTTTTTATTATTATTATTGTTATTTATTATTATTAATTTGATACTTTCCATTCGTTTAGATACGACATTCGTTATTTCGGATAATTCGTAACTTCGGATACATTTATATTCGTTACTTTCACTAACAGCCAAATTTGAAAGGAAGTTCCAATACCTATAGTTTAATAGTAATATTTAAGTTATTATTAGTTAGTTATCATTTGAGATTTTCAAATTTTCGGGTTTTAAAATTTTCGGATTTTCGCTCTTTTGAATTTTCATACTTATTTTCAGATTTTTGAATTTTCAAATTTCAGGATTTTCGAATTTCTGAATTATCTAATTTTTGAATATTTTGAATACATGAATTTACGAATTTGTTAAATGGGTTTTCGTTAATTTCCGAATGAACTAATTTGTCAAAATTCTTTAAAAAAAACTAATTTGGAGCGAAACGAATTGCACATGTCTAGATTTCAGTTGTTTCATTCATGGAGGCTCAGCATCACTCGTGGACGTTACCTAGGGTGGTCTGCATGCAATCACAGCCTGACACAGAGGCCTTCCACCTATCTAAGCATTTCGATATTTGCATAACTCGTCCCAAGAGCGGGCCCACTACTTACATCGGGACTGAGGGCTCTTGAGAGGAGTACTGAGGCAGGTTGCTGTGATGCTCTCAGGAAACTATGTACAGCTCCCTGCTGGCCACTCCCATATGATCTGCCTGCATTCCATAGAGAAGCACAGAGACCCAATTATGATGTCATTGGGTCTAAAATAAGATAGGCAATGAAAATGGAACAGTTGTAGTTAAAAAGATCATTAGCATGTTGATGAGGGTGGAATGAAGAAAGCAGGGAAGGCAAAGGTCTGAAGTATTACAAGAAAGGAAGGGTGACCCCCCAAAAGTCGCACATCCACGGCGTCCTACTGCAATATATGGAGGGGCAACCTCAACCTGGACTCTGATCAGTCCACACCCCCAATGCGTTTCACTCCGCCCCCGGAGCTTAGTCATGGGGGGTCACCCTTCCTTTGCAGGAGCCAGAATGGGCTCCATCCAGTGGTGGCTTGTGGTAAAAATTTTTTGGGGGGGCGGTAAAAAGCAAACATTCGGTTGGTCGGTAGCATTTACCCCATCACTTCAGCAACGGCTTCCCCTGCTCGGCACCGGCCTCCAGTTCCCTGCTCTCCATGGGTCATCACGGTAGCGCCGGCTTCCTTTTCCGCCCTCCTCCTCGGCAGCCAATCGGGAGTCTTCTCTTTTGGGGCCAATCGGAAAACGGGTCTCATACCCACTTCTGACTTGCTGGATTGAGGATCAGTGTTTTAACAGCGAATATTCACTCGCTGTTGTAACACCTAGACATGTGCAGAGCGAAAACATTTGTTTAGTTTCATTTTGTTTTGATTCATTATTTGAATAAATTCATTTAGTTAGATTTGTTTTATTCGTTTAATTCGTTTTCGGAATTCATTTTGTTTATTTGTTTCCGAATCAATTTCGAATAGTTTTCGATTTCAAATCGTTATCAAATTAGTATCATTTTCACATTCAAATCGTTTTGAATTTAAACAGTTTTCGAATGGTTTTCCAATTTCCAAGGAGAATGGGGTGGAGTGGAAAGTGGAGGAATAGAATGGAAAAAGATAGAATATAGTAGAGGAGAATATAACAGAAAATGAAAGAGGTGGAGTGGAACAGAGCTGTTTTACTCTGTTGTATTCTATTCTTTTGTTTTCTGTTATATTCTTTTCTAGTCTATTGGGTTTTTTTCTGTTCTATTCCTTTGTTTTCTATTCTATTTTGTTCTCTTTGGAAATCGGAAAACTATTTGAATTTGAAAACTTTTCAAATTTGAAAACGATTCAAATTCGAAAAGGTTTTGAAAAAGATTTGAAAATGATTCGGATTTGAATCTTTTTTCACTATTTCGGATTCATTTAAATTCGATACTATTGTAATTCAGAAATTCGGATACATCTGAATTTCAAAAAAACTAAAATTCATCCGAATTTTAATTCGGAACGAAACGAACCGCACATGTCTAGTAACACCTGATTGGGCTCATGGGCGCAATGCTCTGCGCTACTAGCCCACCCTTTTTGAAGCCTATTAGAGCCTATGGCTCTAATCAGGTGCTTCAAAAAAACACCTCCTGCCGCTGTAATTCCTGAAAGGGGCAAGGCGCATGAATAGGGGGTGGTGGCCCTGGATAGATTCATGCTATGCATGAATCTATCTGTTATACATATAGGGGAGTGGCGTGGATAGAGGGGGCGGAGCCCGGGCACCCCTAATGGACGGGCCACCACTGGCTCCACACCCCTGTCAGCAGCAGTTGCGGACGCACTGGTCATATACCTCCTCCCTATCTAGCCTGAGCGGCACACGCACTTTTCCTAGGTCTGAAGCTTTACAGCCGGGGATGCAGTATCAGCAAAGGCAGCCTCCATACTTTCTCACCTTAAGTTTCCTTTGAGATGCTTATCACTAGGTGAGTTTGAAGCTCTCATTAAATTGCTCAACAGCAAATAAACTAGTTCGACTATAAAATGCTAGGATGCCCTTTGTATGTTTAATCATTACAAGCTCAGGCAGATACCAGACCCACCGCATAGGTGGATCATTGCTACAGCTTGCAGTGACTTAAAAGGCTGCTCTATTTTCATCACCCTGTCGGCTACTTTTAATTCATCGCCGGTGCACCAGATGCAATTAGGTTTATATACTTCAGAGAAAATCCCATGTCAGGCTGCCCTGACCATAGCATTGCATGTTATTGAAAATCCCATTCCTCAGACCAGTCTCTCTCTCTCTCTCTCTTGGCCTCTGTTCCCTCTGCGGTATACTTGTACAGTCACCATGCAAACGTTCCAATCTGTTTTTCATATCCTCATAAAAGAACATGCCTTCTGATCTTTGTTCTTTAATTCTGTTTGATGTTAGCACTCAGCATGATAAGATTATTTTAAATTTACTATGCTGATAATGCTGAGCACAATTTCTCAACCCTTTCCTCACGTACACCCAGTCTTCTTATGTACTGCCGTTAAATGTGAGCTCATTTGTTGGATGGTTACCAATCAGATATTTAGGGAGTTGTTTTATCAATAAAAAAAAAAAAGAAGAAGAAAGCGGGGTGTTGTGCACAGCAACCAATCTATTACATATCTTCCTTTTCTAACTTCCTTGTGTAGCTGAAGGAAATAAGATGGGAATACCCATCTGTGTAGTGACACAAAAACCAGAGTCACCCATGGGAGATATCTTACACATCTTGTGGAGATGTGATGTTCTTGGTGGGGGCACGATGTATTAAAAGGTATAATGTTTTTATTAACTTACACAGGTCATTTAAAATAGTTGGTAGACAGTGGCGGCCCGTCCATAGGGGGCACATGGGCGCTGCCCCCCCTATCCATGCATCTGGCCGCCTAATCTACATGCAGGGCGCTGAACGCACGGATTCCAATGGGGGGGGGGTTTCTTTGAAGCATTGGATTAGAGACAGAGGCTCTAATAGGCTTCAAAATAGGGTGGGCTTGGGGCGCACAGCACTGCGCCCCAAGCCCAACCAGTTGTGTGATGATAGCGAATGAATATTCACAATTTTCATAATAATTCTCCTCCTGGCCAATCAGAAAGCGGGTCTTGAGACCCATTTCCAGATTTGTTGAAAGGAGAAGCTATGCTGGCCCCCGAGAGGAGTAGGGAGGAGATGCAAGGAGAGGAGACACAGGGGAAGCTAGCAGACCGCCTGTCTGTAGCCTGGAGGGAAGCTACACTGGTCGCCGGGAGGAGGGGGGAGCAGACACCCGGAGGGAAGCCCGCGGTAAGTGTTGAGGCTGGGTGACCGACGGGGGGGGAGTGACTTGCTTGTGCACCAAAAGTACCATCTGCCCCAACTGGAGCAACTCTTCCTGTACAGGAGGGGTGTTGCTAGGTGGGAAAAAGACCAGAGGCTTCAGCCCAAAGGGAAATTTGATAACCCCTCCCACATTTTAAATGAAGCCCCCCCAAGCTCCAGCCAATGCACTGCCCCAATGGATTTACTTTAATTAACTCGATAGTACCTGACTACCTGCACAGTGCAGAAATAAAATTAGCACACAATGGCTGATGCCCAGCTAGCCACGTTCTCTCTCTTTTCCTTGCACTTTTTCTTGCTTGCTGGCAATGCTGGGCCATGCAACTTGCATGATGCAAGGAATAACAACAACAGAAAGATGCAACTCCATTTTCGATAGATAGTACCTGCACAGTGCACACCCCCACAAACACACTTTCACTCTCTCTCATCATGCAAGTTGCATGGCCCAGCAAGCAAGAGAGAGTGAAAGTGTGTATGTGGTTGTGTGCACTGTGCAGGTACTAAATATCAAGAATGGAGTTTCATCAGAAAGAAAGTACCTGCACAGTGCACTGACTGAGGTCAGCTTCTCACAGTCACAGACTCACAGACATCAGACACGATTGATGAATGTAACACAACACAGACATGTTGCTGCTTGTCTGAGCTTTTGCACAGCACAGCCAGCCACAGTCACAGATGTCTACTACACAGTGACCTACTGACTCTGAGTCTCAGTCTGAATGTCCCAGGCCTGGCCAGCCTAAAGGGATGTGAGAGACACTGCGAGCAGCGAACCAAGTGTGGTCGCCGGTCTGGATGATCTTCCTCTCCACCACACTCCCACCTTCTGAATGTGGCAAGCGGCGGTGCCCTTTAATGGACGTCACACGTCCTGCGCTAGAGCAGGATTGGGCCCGTGACGGGACGTCAATCATAGGCGCCGCCGCGCCCGCGCAGCTGCAGTTTGTCAGTAACGGCCGCTCACTTGGTGCTCGGGGCTATTATTAATGTTTGATGGCCCGAGCCCCGGGGCTTTTCGGGGGCACCCTTGGGGCTATAACCCTGTCAGCCCCCCCTTAGTGACGCCCATGCAGTGTATACTAACTCTTTTTCACGATCATTGCAGGTAAAAAATGGATTCCAAGTAGAAGCAACATTCCATCATTACGTCCTACTTATACCCCTGTGATCTGTATATATGAAAAAAAAACAAAAATAGAAAAGAACGGCATTTTTACTGGCCATGTACATGAACCCTAAATAACACATAACTTGATATAAGAAAAGATACTTGAAAAGAAAGAGCTAAAAAGTCAGTTCTCCCTAAAGTGATACTTTAGCTGTTAGTGGAACCTGGTGGGCTGAGTCAGCTTCTTGCTTTTTATGTGTTATGTGACCTTTTAGGCCACTGGGCGATGTGCCCCCTGTGGGTGGTGTCCTAGGGGTGCCAGAAAAGCACACACCATGGTGTTTTCACTGGCACACAGGTCACACCACTATTTGCTTTTCTTGCACGTGCCTTGTGGGCAGTCCTTAAGGAGAGTCCAAGATTCATTTTTATACTGGCTGTAGGGCTTACCTTGTGTATTGCACTTAGCATTTTATATTTATTTCTCACTTATTTATCGCAGGAACTTTCACCACACATGTGAATGGTTGCTTTTTCTTATGCACAGAGACAGAGAGTGCAGGTTTCAGGGGCCTGCCCTGATGTCGAAGGGGCCTTTTGCCTCTCCCCATCCAGAAGGGTCACTCTTAAGGACTCTTAAGGAGAGCCCCTCACCAAGTACTAGGTTGATTGGCTTTGGCTGGTCCCCAAGGAGCAAGGTCCACCAGGCTTTGGCTTAGGTAGACCATAGAATGCCAGGGGATTCAGGGTAAGAGGACCTTCCGCTTCTGAGGCTTGGCCATTTTTTGTATCCTCTGTGCACTTTTCTGTGTGCTGTGATTTCCCGGCTTAATCACATGGTTTTGACAAAGCACTGTACTGTTGAACGCCATAACAAATAAAAAAGTGCAAGAGATTTCAATGTATTAGTGCGGGCAGAAGGCACAGGCACACCGATCAGCCCTGCTGCTGGCAGCCTGTAAAACTCTATAAAAGTTTTAAAACCTCTGTTGGCTTTCCATTTGTATTCTATTGAATTTTCCCTTTGCCTTCTGTCCTGGAAACACAGAATGAGAGGAAATCTGTCTAAAATGAAAGAAATCTGTTATCTGGTGACAGCTGTCACCATTGGATAAATTTCCTCACTATTGCCTTTCTAGTACATTTATCCCACAGAGGCAACTTTGTAACAGCAATCACCCAAACCACTTATCCGTCCAATTCACATTTATGCAGAAAATAATATTGTTCCTTTGTAGCAATCAGTAATCACCTCCATAGGTCCTGTCCTAGGTACACATCTTTCCGTCTCCATGCATTTTTGATGTTTTTCAGTGCGTGTTAATACACATTTTGCACATGCAATAGCGTGCTTTTAAAAATGTTTTCATGCATCGCGCATTTTTCTTTGCAAAATGCATCATACATGCATTGTCATGTGTTACCACTGGGTTTCAAAACACTTGCAAGCGGACAAAACAACTGACACAATAACAGTGACGGCTGGTGGAAATTTTTTTTTGGGGGGGGGGGGCGGCAAACAGTGCACCCGGTCCGGCTGGTCAGGTCTGGAACACTTGCCCCATCTATGGCGGGCAGAGCCTCGCCTGGGCGACAGGAGTTGGACATCACCGGTGGCTTCCCCTGCTCTCGGCGTTGAGGCGGTTTCCCCTTCCCCTGCTCTCCGCAGGCATCACCGGCAGCTTCCCCTGCTCTCTGTGGGCATCACAACGGTTTCCTTGCTCTCCACGGGCATCACCGGCAGCTTCCCCGCTCTCCATGGGCATCGTGACGGTTTCCCCTTTCCCTGCTCTCTGCAGGCATCTCCGGCGGCTTCCCCTGCTCTCTGCGGGCATCACGGTGGTTTCCCCTTCCCCTGCTCTGGATGGGTATCACCGGCGGCTTGCCCTGCTCTCCATGGGCATCACCAGCGGCTTCTCATGCTCTCCGCGGGCATCACAGCGGCTTCCCCTTTTCCTGCTCTCCGCGGGCATCACCAGCAGTTTTCCCTGTTCTCTGCGGGCATTATGGCGGGTTCTGTTTCCTCCCTCCTCCTCGGTGGCCAATTGGGACGCTTCTCCTTTTGGCCAGTCGGAAAACGGGTCTCAACTAGGTGGGCTTGTAGCGCAATAAATGCTCTGCACCCCGAGCCCACCATATTTTGAAGCCTATTAGAACCTCTAGCTCTAATCAGGTGCTTCAGAAAAAAAACCCTAATGGACAGATTGCCCCTACATAATAAGCTGTTTTTAAAAACAGACTACAGCTAACGCACAAATGAGAAATGAATGTATCTATAGTATTGCGTTTGATGACACGTGTTTTAATGTGTTCCAACAATCGTGTTAAAATGCAAAAGTGTGATGGGGCTTATTGTTAGATGTAGAGCAAGCAATCATGACTCCATCACCAGATCAGTTCTATCTCCTGCTGTGTAGTTTTCCTAAATTCTCCTCAGCAATATCCAGTCCATCCCAATACTTCTAGGTTGAAGGGTCGGTAACTTCCAGTCCTGCACAATGACTTCAGCTCAACTCAGACACAGTATTAAACTCAAAAACAAAAATGTAATATATTGCATTTTACTAGTTCTTAGATGTGGTGGCTGCATTCGATTTCTTTTTTAGGCTTTATTTTCACCTGGTGATCCTGCCAGTAAGTCTGTTCTTTTTCATCTTCCTTTAAAAGACCAAGCTGTCCCATAAAAAGGGGCAGTTACAGGGCTGAGACAAACCTTTTGACCTGACATGGGTGCTTACAAAGGTCAGCTTTTATTTATTTACAGTATGTAAAAGTTTTGTCTCAATTGGAAAAGTAAAAACTCTGCTGTAACTGCTCACAAAATATTAGCTGGGGTTCATCTATTTTTTTAGTTCAGTATATCTAAATCTCCTAGTGCATCTAGCCACTTGCTGACCAGACCTTTTCTGGAAATTTTTGTTTACAAGTTTAAATCTGTATTTTTTGCTAGAAAATTACTTAGAACCCCCAAACATTATACATTTTTTTAGCAGAGACCCTAGAGAATAAAATGATCACCATTGCAATTTTTTATGACACAAAGTATTTGCACAGGAGTTTTGCAAACGCAATATTTTTGGAAAAACTACACGTTAATAAACTAAAAAAAGTTAGCTCAATTTTTTGTATTATATGAAAGAGGATGTTATGCTGAGTAAATAGATACCTAAAATGTCATGCTTTAAAATTGTGCACACTTGTGGAATGGAGACAAACTACAGGCCACGCTTTAAAAATTTACAGAGGAGGTCTTGTGCTAGAATTGTTGCTCTCACCCTAACGATCGTGGCGATACCTCACATGTGTGGTTTGAGCACTGTTTACATATGCGGGGGCGACTTACGTATGAGTTTGCTTCTGCGAGTGAGCATGGAGGGTTGGGATGCTTTACATTTTTTTTTCTTATTTATTCACTTTTATTCCTATTTCAAGTAATGAAAACATCCTTTGTAATAGAAATAAGCACGACAGGTCCTCTTTATTGATAGATCTGGGGTCAATAAGACCCCAGATCTCTCATTTACCTTTAAAAACAAAAGAAAAAAAAATGTTTTGGCATTTTTACTTTTAAAAAAATGTATCTTGGCCCGAGAACTGGAAATTACGTCAAACATCGCTCCGGGCCTCAAAGGGCATAGAGGCGAGTGGCAGCCATTTTGACCTCACTCAATTCCTGCCCAACAAATGGCCTTTTCCCTCCTTCGCCCCCCCAGCCTCTTCCCAGTAGTCCTGCTTACCTAACCCATCTGCAGAACCCGAGTGCAATCCAATGTGGGGCCATTTGTTGGGCAGGAAGTTGAGTGAGGTTAAGATGGCCACCACTCGTTTCTATGCCCTTGCCCTCTAGGCCCTTGGAGGACCAGAGTGATGTATGACGCCACTTCCGGTTCTCAGGCCAATATATATATATATATATGTATATATATATATATATATTTTTTTTTTTAGTAAAAATGCAAAAACATTTTTCTTCTTTTGCTTTTAAAGGTAAATGAGAGATCTGGGGTCTTTTTGGCCCCAGATCTCTCAATAAAGAGGATCTGTCATGCTTGTTTCTATTACAAGGAGTGCTTACACTCCTTCTAATAGGAATAAAAGTGATCAAAAAAAATTAAAGGGACAGTGTAAAAATAAAAAAATAAAAAGTAAAATAAATAAGAAAAAAAGTAAAGCACCCCATTCGTCTGAGCTCGCACACAGAAGAGAATGCATACGTATAGGGTTGGCCCAAGACATTGTGCTGCCTGGGTCCAAGAGTGAAATGCTGCCCCCCCCCCACCCCTCCCCCTCCCCAAAAAAAATCATGCCACCAAAAGGCCCCCACATCCATTATTTAATATCATGAAAATTAAAATGAAATTTATCAGGTAGATTTACATGCAACAGCACCTTGTCTATATGCAAAATGATATGACATACCATTAGGTTCAATTCCAAGGGGCGGATTAGGGCAGTATAGGTGTGGGCTAGGGCAGTATAAGGGCAGGCTAGGGTAGTATAGGGACAGGCTAGGGTAGAATATAGACAGGCTAGGGTAATATATGGACAGGCAGTTGTCACCCTGCCCTCTGGCTCAGTCCGCCCCTGGATGATACTGCTGGAAAAAAAATCTTAGGTGTCAATTTGCCATCCCCCCTTAAAGTGCTGCCTGGGTCCAATGGACCCAGTGGGACCCATGGTAGGTAGGTAGGTAAATGATGTCCAAACCACACATGTGAGGTATCACTGCAATAGAGCGAGATCAATATGTCTAGTGCAAGACCTCCTCTGTAACTCTAAACAGGTAACCTGTAAAAAGTTTAAAAGCTTCGCCTATGGAGATTATTGAGTACCGTAGGTTGTCACCATTCTATGGGCGTGCGCAGTTTTAAAGCGTGACCTGTTAGGTATCTATTTACTCAGCGTAACATCGTCTTTCACATTATAGAAAAAAATTGTGGTAACTATTGTTTTTTTTTTTAATTAAATAAAGTGTATTTTTTTCTAAAAAAAATTGCATTTTAAAGACCGCTGAGCAAATACAGTGTAACATAAAATATTGCAACAATCGCCATTTTATTCTCTAGGGTCTCTGCTAATATATATATATATATATATAAATATATATATAAATATATATATATAAAATGTTTGGGGGTTCTAAGTAATTTTCTAGCAAAAAATACTAATTTAAACAAAAAGTTCCAGAAAAGGCCTGGTCTTCAAGTGGTACAAGTCTCCAGTAATAGCTAACTATGACTGTAAAGTTCTGCATGACTGCCAAACCACTTCTACAAGCCACTGGCTGGTGCCATGATGATGTCACATAAAGACTGTAGCTTGGGTCATCAGGGTGGGTTCACTAAAAAAGTCACGTACATAATTAAAAAAAACTGACACGTCTCATAAATGTTCAAGTGACATTTTGGACAGTGGCTATTTTTTTTTAATGACTTTTTAAAGCACCTGCAGGGTGTAAGGATGTGAGAACTGCCAGTTTCCTGGAACTTTGATCTATGATGGAAATACTCACACATGATACAAAGCCTGAGTAAAATTGTGCTCTCGAGTATATAGTTTAAGCCAGCTGCAATGCCAGCTCTTCCAGTACTGACGCATCCTCTTTTTCTAGGAAGTCAATTGAAAATAATGTTCTAAGAGTCTATTTTGCAATACAATAATTGTCATTGTCAACAGAAGTAAGTGTCAATGAAAAAACCTTCCTGATGCAAATTAACAAAAACGTCACGCTTTTTACTCCATGACTTTTCAGATCCAAAAATGTTGTCAGATGAATTCTAAGCAGCTTTTACAGCATGCATTCTAAACTTACCACAAGCCTAAAAATGAAAGAGGACCTGTGCTGTAGGAGCTTCACCAAAAAAGGGAAGCAAAGGACAAAGGTACAGCTTCCTCTCCAGCAAGGAGAACAGTGAGCAGCACGGTAGTGACATCACCAAATCTCACTCCAAATCTCCTCAGACTAGTCCGAGGCAGCAGTGGTTCTCAACCTTATTGAGAACAGGGCCTGGTAAAATCTTAAAGTCTTCTAGGGTTGCCACCTCATCCCTTTAAACCCGAACACATATGAATTACACAGGTTGTTCTGAGGCTAATTTAGTGCAGATAAGGCACCAAGTGGGTTTAATAACCACCTTAATCAGCCACAGAACCTGAGTAATTCATATGTGTTTGGTTTTAAAGGGATGAGGTGGCAACCCTAAAGTCTTCCAAAACTCTCCATGCCCCAACAGTGAAAAAAAAAGTTTATAATAACGCAATAAAAGTACGGTAATACAAAATAGGTATTGAAATGCTGGAAGACACTTGGTGGGGCCGGTTGTCACTGTGGGCAGATGGGAGTTATGAAGGGATTTGGAGACAGAAGACTTGGTGGTTCTGTAGGGGATTCTGAAAGGGGCTGAGGGCAACTATGGGAAGGGGTCTCTGGAGGGGGCTGTGGGGCTTTCCAGGGGACCTGTGGTAGACTAAAGTGTACTGCAGGGACTGGGGGGAACTGTAGGACACTGTTGGATGGCACTGTTGAGGGCTGGAAATTCTGCAGCAAGCTAGGGGCACTGTAGGATGCTGAGGGCACCGTGGGAGGTTAAGGGGCATGGTGGACCACTGTGGGATGTTGGGTGGCATTATGAGAGTTGAGAGTTACTGCAGGAGGATATCAAATAAAAAAGAATAAGCTATTGCACTGACTGGAACCCAACCATCATAGAACAGGGCACATAAAAGGGCCTGGAGAGTGGTAGGGAACACCAGGTAAAATGGATGCAGCTCCTTGCAAATTGGGTCTTAAGATCCTAATGCACATATAAAAAGCAAACACAAGAGGGCGCCTCCATCTAGGTGTGGTGATTTATTTAAAAAGGCATAAAAAACAATTAAAATACACTCACTAGATAAAAGAAGATCAAGGCTTATCCTAGACCCATATAGATCTCCATAGGATCACCGTGAGGCTGCAGAGCTCAGCAGGCACGTGGCTGGTTGAGGCAGAGTTCTTGAAGGAAGTGCAGCTGTCAGGCTTTGGGTTTGATAAAGGGGCCCTCCTTTCTGCCCTGAAACATGTAGCCACATCCCCTCCACTTCCTATCTTCACCCATCCGAGAGAGGTGCTGTTTTGGAGCTGCAGCCATCTTGCCACTTCTGGAAGCTGCTGATGCTTATGTTCCAGACTGAAGCCTGACAGCTGCACATCCTTCAAGAACTCTGCTTCAACCAGCCACATGCCTGCTGAGCTCTGCAGCCTCACAGTGATCATATGGAGATCTATATGGGTCTATGACAAGCCTTCATATACTTTTACCTAGTGAGTACATTTTAATTGTTTTTTATGCCTTTTTAAATAAATCGCTACACCTAGATGGAGACGCCCTCTTGTGACTGTAGGAGGATATGCAGGTGTCTAGAGGTTCAGGAGGAGGTAGGCCAAGGCCCGGTGGTTGGGAACCACTGACTTAGAAGATCTCAGACTGCAGATATACAGCTATGAGGTTAGGCCTCATACATACGGGCGTTATTAACACTGCATTTTTGATTTGTTTTTACAGCTTAAGAATGCCACACCATGTTATTCTATGACCTCATATACACGTTGACTTTTTGAGCTCTAGATGGTGTCGGCGTTCTTAAGCTGTAAATCGAATGCAGAACCCGCACGTTCCGAAGCTGCAGCGTTAGAGCGGTTTTGACGCTGAGCCACCAAAATCTTAAATAACGCATATTAGCGCCCTAGCAACGTTAACCGGCGTTTTTAGCTCCAGCATTTTCTGTTTTAAAATGTCCAAACATAGCAGAGAGATGTCTTTTTAAACAAAACGTGACTTAGCCCTGACGCTCAATAACGCACATTAGCGCCAATGCAAAACGCCGGTGAAAACGCGTTTTTAATGCTGATTTTCTTCCTGGCATCGGTCCCGATGTTACAGCTTGTTTTAACGAAACACCCGTGTATATGAGGCCTTGAGGTACAAGAGAAGGGCACTGTTATTATTTGCTAGAAGTTCAAGACTTTTTCAGGGGACTACATAAACACAATTAGAAATTTTATGGTAATAACATTGTAGCATAATGATAACCACAACCGCAATATTTCTTCTTACAATAAAGATTATGCACCAAACATTTTGGTGAAAGCTTTGCCATCTTCGCAATGTGCCAAATCACTAGCATAGGAAACTCAACTCCAGAGTTACATGACCTGGCAAAAACTTTGCTAATTTCCCTAATGCCTGCCAAAATTTCCTACTTGCAGTAGGAGCAAAAGACAGTAATCCTGTGCTGGGTCCCTGGACTTTGACCCTCCCCTTCATCAGGGATCATGTGAAGTGTGCTTAGGCTGGAGCGTTAGGTTCATGGACAAGGGCAATGAAATGCTGTAATCGGATTGCTTTTGTGCTGTTTTGATCTACAGTACTTATGAATTGCTGTGAATCCCTTATGATTAACTTATGAGTATGTTCTTACTTGCTGTTGAGTTGCTTTGGCATTCTCTGGGTTGCTTTTGCATTTATATTGATATGTTTAAGAATGAAAGAACTTCAGATGAAAACAAATGCATATGCAAACAGTTCTGTGCCTTGGTTGTGCTTCAAATGCTTAAAAACTTATTTGAAGTACACAGGGCTTAGAACAACTGTTCCTCTCCCACCACTTCTCCCTCCACACCTACTGGCAATTTCAGGCTGTCAAAATTACATCTGGGACTTGAGTGCTATATCAGCCATTGCAGTGGCTGCTGTCAAATATGTAGCTTCTAAACAGTGTTTGTAAACCATAGTTAACCAGTTCCCTAAAGAGCCATAGTAAAATGACGCCAGCAGGAACACTCCCTCGATCCGGGCGGGCGTAGGGTTAATGATGTCCGCTGCTTCTTGCCATTACTGCGGGCCCCTGGGGGCCCGCAGCGCGTTGATCGTGGATCATTTGTGTCCCTCCAGACGCAGCCCCTCCCCGATCGGGATAAATAACCAATGAAATTGTCTCTTTACCACGTGACCAGCTGTGTCCAATCACAGCCGGTCATAAATGTAAACAATCCACCGGTAACGCGCTGTTACTGGGCTCTTCTCCTCACACACTGATCCAGTGTGAGGAGAAGAGAGCGGAACAGTGAGTTACCACATTACTGTGATTTTTACTGTGCCCAGATTGTGCTCCACTAAAATAACGAGTACCTGTCTGAGCTCATCAGAGTACCTGTCATCCGATTTGAGTGCCTGTCAGTGAGCTCATCAGAGTACACTATCATCACATCAGAGTACCTGTTAGTCCATCGGAGTACCTGTCATACCATCAGAGTACCCTATCATCACATCAGAGTACCTGTCATACCATCAGAGTACCCTATCATCACATCAGAGTACCTGTCATACCATCAGAGTACCCTATCATCACATCAGAGTACCTGTCAGTCCATCTGAGTACCTGTCATACCATTGGAGTACCCGCCATACCATCAGAGTACCTATCATACCATCAGAGTACCCTATCAGCACATCAGTACCTGTCAGTCCATCAGAGTACCTGTCATACCATCAGAGTACCTATCATACCATCAGAGTACCTATCATACCATCAGAGTACCCTATCATCACATCAGAATACCTGTCAGTCCATCGGAGTACCTGTCATACCATTGGAGTACCCGCCATACCATCAGAGTACCCGCCATACCATCAGAGTACCTGTCATACCATCAGAGTACCCCATCATCACATCAGAGTACCCCAATATCACATCATTGTACCCCATCATCACATCAGAGTACCCCATTATCACATCATTGTACCCCATCATCACATCAGAGTACCCTATCATCACATCAGAGTAACCGTCAGTTTTTTTTTTTATCATGTGTCTTAGATGTTTGTATTTCACATTATTTTTTTGCCTCAAACTGCAAACACCAATATGACCTTTCATGCAACCAGCTCTAAATGTCATATCCACACGGTAGTACGTTATGGTTTAATTGCATATTTGATGCATATGTTTTACCATGTCAATTGCTGCAACCATGACGCAAATATTTTCATATTTTTCTGATGAGATCACTCAATAAAATATTTGTTTTTACTAATAATATTTTTTTTGTAAAATAATCCATACCATGTTCACGTTATATTCCAACTGTTGGTTACACGCCTCAATAAAGTCCCAAACCTTCTCCTCTTCTCAAATGTTTCTGGGGGGGGGCATTTTGTACACATTCTGTGTACAGAGCTCCTCCGAGTAGCCATATTGCATTGCATTTTACAGAAACTTACAGCACTTCAGATTGAAAGGGAAAGGTCACTTTTAGTAACTTTCAATTACAATATGACTTGAGTCACAATTGTATATGCTATATATATATTTTTTTTTATTTGCTATTTTTTCCCACAAAAGTGGAGTTACCCTTTAAAATGACCCTTTCACATAAGGGAGAACGCAACACACAGACCCTGTGACAGGGTCCCTTTAAACCAGCTTTACTTTGCAGTTTATTATTTTTTTTTACCAAATCTAAGAGACTGAATTCTCAAATGTCATAACTTTTAAAATATGCTATTCATGTACTTACATTTCCTTAACCAGTATTGCTTTAATCAAACGAGGAACAGAAAAGCAGACCAATATTTTTATTACCTCCCAATGTAAATGATGTTTGTGGAACAATCACAAAAATCAAGAGTTTTTTTAAGGAGTTGTTTGATTAGGGCAAATTTACCTAATCCCATGAGACTAAGAAATTGCTATTACCACTCATCAAGATGTTTTTTCGTCTTCATTAAAATTCATTTTGCTGCGCTCCATTCTCACTCTAAAATTATAACATGTAAAAAAGTATCATTTGGTATTACTGCTTTCTGTAAAAGTTTCGTTTTTACCTGAATGTAACACTTAGATTGTAACTAAAGGCAAAACTTTTTTTTATTTTTGGAGTGGTGGAGTGGAGAGGGATTAAAATCCCAGTCGGGTTTGTATTGCTATCTGTGCTCCTATTAAAGAGGAAGCAAACCCTGATGGGGTTTACTTCCTCTATGTTACCCTGGAATGTAAAAACATAATGGGCTGGTTTGCATGATCTCAGTGAAGGAACGGCACGGAGGCCGTTTCTTCACTGTGCATGTGCCCGGTGACGTAGGCACACCGCAGTACACTGTATATCTCCTGAATCGTGCAGGTTTGGGAGATATGCAAGGCAACTACAGGTAAGCCTTATTATAGGCTTACCTGTAGGTTAAAGTGGTTATCATGGGTTGACAACCATTTTAAGGAGATTCACCTTCTCTATTTGTCCTTACCATTATCATTGAAAAACACGAATTTGAATAAGAGTGTAAAATAATCCAAATTCAAAAGTAATGCTGTGATAAAAATTACAACAACTTAAAAAACACTGTGAGTGCCGGTTCACACAGGGGCGACTTGTCAGGCAACCTAGTCGCCTGACAAGTCATGCTCCATGCAGTGCAATGGAACCGTTCTAATAGGAGCAACTCAAGTCGCTCCGACTTAGAAAAAGGTTCTTGCTCTACTTTGGGGGCGACTTGCATTGACTTCTATTACAGAAGTCGTTTGCAAGCCACGCTGAAGTCTCGCTGTGCGGGGCACCTTCGAGTCACCCCTGAAATCGGATCGCCCCTGCGTGAACCGACACTGAACGTGTGATAAAAAGAAATATACTGTCCACATAAATCCAAATCCAATGATGTGAAAAAATCTTGATGTCCATCTTCTAATCAAATACGTGTGTTATCACCAGCTGAAAAGTGAGACACCTCTCCCCATGGGCAGAAACCATACCTGGACTGGCCATAAGCATTTTCCCGGTGGGCCAGAGCTGCATGTCCCAGAGCCGAGACAAGGGGTGGGCAGAGCGGATATCTGCCCCGAGCGCATCTGGTGGAAAAGACATTGAGAAACAGGTATTTGTCATTATTTGTAATTTGGTTTAAAATGAAAAATGGGCTGATCATGTCCAAGCTTATTTTTTGTCCAGACCTGGCAGATACTCACCAGATTCCATTGCCTCTTATTTGCATGATCAGCATAAAGCACTTGTATCTATCATTAGTCCTGTAGTACTCCAAGCGCTTCAATTCTCCAATATCCCCTTTAAATATTCAGCTCATTCAAAAAATACATAAAAGAAGCAATAGCTCTGATAGTGTAGTAATTTTAAAACAATCCTTTTATTAAAATAGTTAAAATGTCACTCATAAGCAATAACACTACATTCCACTCATTAAATAATGTTCGTGCTGCCAGATAGACAGATAAAAAGGTTTGTATCAGCATCTCATCCACTATCACCAACAGCCTCTCCCAGTTCTGCACTTCTGTCTTTGAAGTCACATCCGGTTGCCGCTTACCCATGCCCTGACGTGTTTCGTTGTTTCGTTGCATCCCATCAGACCCCCTGCAATGAAGTCAGAAGGATGAAATGCGTTGGACGTGGTTATGCAGCAACCAGATGTGACGTCAGAGCAAACCCTTTTATCTCTCTATCTGGCGGCACTAATATTATGAGATTAGCGGAATTTTGTGTTGGTGTTTGTGAGTGGAATTTTAACTATTTTAATAAAAGGATGGTTTTAAATGACTACACTACAGGAGCTATTTCTTCTTTTATGTATTTTTGAATGAGCCGAATAATTAAAGGGTATGATGAAGAATTTAAGCACTTGGAGTACTACAAGTTTAATGGTAGACCCAAGCGCTTTATGGCGATCATGCAAATGAGAGGCATTGGAATCTGGTGAGTTTCTGCCAATGGGGAGATGTGTCTCCCTTTTCACGTGGTGTTAACACACGTAATTGGTTGAAAGACGGACATCAAAATTATCTCACATTATTGAATTTGGATTTATGTGGACTTATGTGGACTGTTTAGTTATTTTTATCATACATTCACAGTGTTTTTTAAGTTGTTGTAATTTTTATCACAGCATTACTTTTGGAATTCAATTATTTTACACTCGCAAATCTTGGGTTGTCCCCAGAAAAGTAATAGAGGGGAAATCTTCCATTGGGCAAACTGGTTACGGTGACCTGGGAGTCCCCAAATGATGACCTTAATTTGCAGGGATCCCTTCTCACTTCCTGTTTTGGCTATGGGACAGGAAGTGAAGGTAAATCTCCCCAATGGGGCACAGATGACAAAAAAAAAATGATAGCAGTTTTAACCTCCCGTAATCTATCCAAAATGAAAAAAAAAGGTTTTGCCTATAGTTCTACTTTAATGGGGTGAATATGGCTATTTTTACATGCAGTAGTTACATTGATCCAGCTTGGAATAATGTATGTATTTGTGTGCCGTACCTGTGGAATCCCCATGGGAACTGGAAATCACTGTAGTGGTCACCACTACTATAGTGATCTCCACTAGTTGGGGTCCCGTGGCTGCCTTGAACATAGGATATTGCTCACTTGGCACTGGCACCATTCAGAGAACACTTTGCATCTTCTCAATGAATGCAAAATGTTCTATTATTGGATAAGGTACAGTTTGTGATGCTAACACCCCACCTCTCCACCTCATCCAACCAGAGAACACTTGCATTCTTTGAGCATTTATTTGGAAGCTTGTGGAGATCACTGGAGTAGTGGTGTGTACTACAGTGATTTCCAGTTTTCCACATACATAGTTACATTGGCCCAAGTTTGACCTATGGAGAAATCACCATAAACTTCAGCTTTAATGTGTTACTAAACCCACAACTGTAAAATCAGTCTGTATATGCAGTAATGCATGTTTGTTATACTCACTGTGGAACCTAAGGGGTTAATCCTCTGCATTGTATAAAAAAAGCTGTTTGATCCTTTCGTCTCTGATCCTCCCCTTCTTCCACTATCCCCACTCCATCTCCTGAAGTCACCCTGCACATGCTCAGATTGGTGTGTATTGCTAGAGAGATTTCTTTTCTTGGGAGGGTGCATGTGGTCAGCACAGAGCGGATCAGCACTGTGCAGATAGAGGGTCAGGGGTCTTGCAGCCTCATAGGACTGTCGGGGTAGAATGAAAACTCCTCCTACAAGCTGTAACCAGACACTGATAGAAGTCACAAGACTGCTATATACTGCTGATGAGAAAAGGTATTTAGTAGTTTATATTTACTAAAATAATTGCATTTCCATGTTCTGTGTACTGTGGGAGACCAGATATAGTGACTGCAGGGTCCTGGGTTTACTAACACTTATTTTAAAATGGATGGCCTGTCTTTGTTTTGACATTTTACTCTTTGTCCCCTTTACAAACATTTTTGAAGATCACGTTTGCTACTTCAAGTTGTTAAAGACCAACTCCAGCCAAATCTATTTAATGTTTTGGATAGCGTGGGAAAGGGATTGAAACTCTCTGTTTTTGGGGAGATTTCTCTTTCTGCCCTGGGGACAAGGAGTCAAAAAGATAGGCAGTAAAGGGAACCCCTTGCTCTCCCTCAGTCGTTGTTTTTGTGTCACATTGATAAAAAAGTGAGGGGACATCACCCAATAAGGCCCAAGACAATAATGAAACCCAACAGAAGTTCTGACATTTCCTACTCTATCCAAATCCAAAGAAGTTTTAGTGGGGCTTGGACTTCAAAACAGATTACAGTTCAGAAACGTTATCCTGCAAACAGTGCATAGAAAGTCAACTCTAAATAGTGCACGTATGGTAGGCAAGTGCCCTTTTGGATGGTTCATGTCTTCACAATGCCATATCCATGGACCTCCATCACCCAGACTGAAAGTGTAGGAAAATCCAACATTTTGAGTTGTCCCCAGAAAAGAAAGAGAAACTCTTCCATAAAGGAGGCCTGGAGTGAGTCATGGTTGTTAGGACGCTGACATCTGCCAGCTCCCTAACAACCAGGAGCGTTGATCCGAGCTAAATGTCTAACTTCTCATTGCAGCTAGAGGTTTGACATTGCCAAACCCCCACTTAGTTTGGCTGTTTGGTGAAATTGTGTCCAAACTTGGGTTTAAATTGAACTCTAAGCGCAAGCCTAGCAGCCACCACATCTACATTATGAGCTGCTAAGCTGCAATATATTACATTTTTATTCTTGGGTTAAAATACACTTTCAGGAATGTGCACCAAGTGCCCCATCTGATGCCTGCATGCGCTACAATGGTTCAAAAGGAGGACTGAATTGGTGACTGTCCAGGAAAATTCCTGTAAATCCTTGCCAAGCGTATTTGCTTCTGTAACTTTAGGAATGAGCTGTAATTGCTGGCATTTATGCATTCAGAGAGTTTTACATTTGTAGATGTCCTCTCCCTTGTCCCTGGGACGGGGCAGTGAAGGTTACGTTATATTGTGTGTTTGCTTTTTGCATAATCACTCTGCATTTTAATGCATTAACCATATAAATAGAAGTAAATGTATTTGCCCATTTTGTGCCGGCTGATAAGAAAAATGTTAATAATGACCTTCCTGCGATAGGGTGTGTAGAGGATTGCAGTACAGAATATGTAACAGGTATTTTAAAATATAATGAGGATATTATCAAAAAATGTTGATTTATGAATGCATTTCAATATTACTTTGCAGAACGTTACTGTGCACTATAATCCTAGCGCACTTTGAGGAAGAAAAAAAATGCCTTCCTATGAAAAATTCTGTTTTTTGAAGTCTCCATCTATCTTACAGTTGCAAATGTGTTGAAAAATGCTAAAAGGAGCTCTGTGGCTACACCTACATATTAAAGTGGAACTAAACTCTCTCAATCAACATTAACCACTTCAGCCCCGGAAGAATTTCCCAGGCTAGGACCAGAGCACTTTTTGCGATTCGGCACTGCGTCGCTTTAACTGACAAGTGCGCGGTTGTGCGACGTTGTACCCAAACAAAATTTGTGTCCTTTTTTTCCCACAAATAGATATTTCTTTTGGTGGTATTTGATACCCTCTGCGTCATTTCTGATCGCCGCTATAAGCAAAAGAAGAGCGACCATTTTGCAAAAAAAACCCAAATTTCTTACTTTTTGCTAAAATACAAATCAAAAAAAAAAAATATAAAAAAACATTTTTTTTCATCGGTTTTGGCCGATTTATATTCTTCCTCATATTTGTGATAAAAAAAATCGCAATTGATTTTGATTGATTGATTGGTTTGCGCAAAAGTGGCCGCGTTTACGGATGGTGAGAATTCATTTCTGGGGGTTTTTTTTTTATTTTTTACTAGTAATGGCGGCAATCTGCGATTTTTAGCGGTACTGCTATATTGCAGTGGACATGTCGAACATTTCTGACACTTTTTTGGGACCAATGACATTTATACAGTGATCAGAAATTTAAATGTCCACTGATTACTGTATAAATGTCACTGGCAGTGAAGGGGTTAACCTGGGGGGGGGCTAGGGGTTAACTGTGTTCCCTGGGTGTGTTCTTACTGTGGGGGGGGGGGCTGGGCTACCATGGGCATGAGAGATCTAACTGATCCCAGTGACGGGGATCAGCAGATCTCCTATGGCCCCACTAACAGAACGGGGAACCGCTCTTTGCCTGTGGCCGCTCATCGCAGCTCGCCGGCGGACATCGGGTCAGCCCGAGCTGCGGGCACACTCCTCAGGAGTGTGGTGGCCGCGCGCGCCCCCTAGCGGCCATTCGCAGATCGCCGCTTTTTTACGGCGATTCGTGCCCAGCGTCCACACTGCCGCCGTAAATAGACGGTAGGCAGTGTGGAACTGGTTAACTACTTTTTATCCTTATACTGCTAGCATTAGTAAATTGATAGGAAGGTATATTATATTTACTTTTTATAAACTTTTTTTTTTTTTTTTACATTTCTTCAGTTGCTTTCTGGTTTCTGGCCTAGGCCAAAATTATGTCATACTGTATATCTCAGAAGTCTTCACATAGCTCCCAACTGTCCCTGATTTGGCACAAAGTCCCTATGTATCTTTTTCCTCCTCATTTGTCCCTCATTTTGGTCTGATCTATATAGTTGTAAATAAAATGCACTATTTATCTTTTAAAAAGTGTTTCCCAGTGCTAAACCTTTCATCTGATTTCTAAATTGTTGCATCTGTAAATTTCAAAAGCCAGTATAAAGAAGTAGTAGTGGTAAAAAAAAAAGCACTTGTGGGTTTAATTAATCATTTTTTATGTGTAATTCTCCTTTAAGGGGGCGTGGCAGAGAGTGTGGCCCATGCCTTCATACTTTTGATAATAGGTGTCCTTCGTTCCCATCTCAAAAAGTTGGGAGGTATGGTCTTCAAGAGCATTTTTTTCTCCTTCATCTGGAGGAGGAGAGGAGGAGCTTTCTCAGCTAAGCACACCCTCCTATCTGCATGCCTAAGCTAAGGGTAGATGGATTCCAGGAAATAAATGCTACATGAATCATCTGCCTTTACTCAAGATGACCACAGCTAGAGATGCTAGGGGAATGTTTTTCAAATTGATTCCTCAACAAAATAAAGCATGGAGATATGAGATGGATGAGTGAGTTTGCTTTGAATATTAAAAATGAATGAAATAGTGTTTTCAGTTTGTGGTGCTCAGATACCATTACATTCCACTCTTGTTCTGCCTCGCCCCTGGCTTCAGTGTGTTAAACATAGGTTATGGTGTATCCAAAAGCTGAGGTTGACGTGTCCTTGAAATATATCTAGGACAAGTATGTCCACAAGGGCAGATATATTATTAAAGTGGATGTAAACCCACCACCCACCCAGTATAAACTAATGACACAGTATTAATGTATATATACATGCAAGCCTCCTGCATCTATCCCTATCTTGCAAATGTCCTTCCTGTAAGCACTAGCAGCTCTGTAAAACTCTGAAATCAGAGGGTGTCTGTGTTTGCTGGAGTTTGGTGGGTGGAGTTGTGATGTCACAAGCCTCCCCACCCACCTCTATACTGAGACATTGAGGAGGGAGAGAGGGGGGAGTGTAAAACATTCTCTGCTGTGTGAAGGAGATAAACAAATTGCTTGTCACTCACAGAGCAAGGGGCGGATCGACTGTGTATTTCCCTGTTAGTCGGACTTTCTCTTCCTGAAAAAAGATAAGCTCATTACTCACAGTTGGATTAACTCTTTGTGGCAAGACTGGGCACAGATGACATTACATGCTATACTCTACCAGGCAGAATTATTAATTACATTTTTTTTCGGGTTTACATCCACTTTAAACATCAAAGTGAATTGTAAATGGCAAAATAGACAATATCTAAATAAAATTAGGTACGCTAACATAAAAACGTCCATGCTGACTCTTCAGGAAGGTCCTCCATCTGCTCAAAAAATACTATGAAATACATGCACCTTTTTGGACATGACGAATAAATACTATTTTTGGTCCACTGACCAAGAACCAATATTTTCAACATATAACTTCTATCGAGCTGGAATGGCCATGCACTGATCAAAATTCCTATCAGTTTATGGCCAGCTTAAAGCTCTGTTAACACTATGGAGATGCAACGGCACATGTGCGCGCTTCCACATGTCGCATATAGGGAAACCCATGCTACGTGTGGGAAAAATGAAAAAGCAGACCCTTTTTCAAAGACACTCTGCAGTAAACCGTATTGTTGTCACAAATGTTAGCAGATGAGTGGCGGTGCCATTAACAATTAATGGCACCACCGCATTTCTGGTAAAGGGGATCGCGTTTCTGTGCATGTTGGAAGAGTGCAAGATTTTGCTGGTGTTCCCAAAACACATAAGGTGTGAACCTAGCATAAACCTTCCAGAAATCAAAAAGCGCCACCAAAAGGAGCAAAGTAGCTGCTCACCTAATTTAGTAGTAGTCCAAAAGTCCTCACTATACTGGAAATGATGCAAAAGTGGGCATAACTTTTTTTATTAACTTAAATAGGTTGTTCAAATTTGACATGTTAGTAAAGTAACTCTTCCTCTATAGTAATTCTTCTTCTTTTTCATTGAAGGAAAATAATAAATTCCAAGCAGAAGCAATGTGACATCAATGAGTTCTTGATGAAGGAGGGGCGCATGCAGTTCAGCATTGATGGTCTTACTGCGTGGTTTGTCTTCATCGCTGGTTTCCCCTTCTTTAAAATTCTTCATTCATCTGTGCACATTGCTCTTGTCAATGGTGTCATCTCTATAAATATTCTGTAGCCTTCGGTGGATGTTGGACAGCCTGCACCCCTCCTTCATCAAGAACTCAATGATGGCACGTAGCTTCTGCTTGAAATCCATTATTTACCTGCAAAGAAAAAGGAGAAGAGATACTATAGCGGAAGCGTTACTCTACTAACATGTGAAATTTGAATGACCTATGTTAGTCAATAACAAGTTATACCCGGCCGCTGCTCTTCTGGGACCGCAGTGGAACAAAGTTATGTCAGAGCATGCGTACTGACCTCCTTTGAAGAAGGAACTTAGTGCGCTCCAAAACAAGTCACCGCCCCTTCCTGCTGTAACTTTTGGTGCTACGTTCCACGTGCACAATGTGTGCTCCATCGTGGTCCCGGAGGAGCGATGGCCGTCTTGACCGGGCTTGTCTGTCCACCCTCGGGTTGCTGGGGGTTGGGGTGGTATCAGTGGGAGCCCCGCCTGGAGTGCATTGGCTTGATGGGCCTGTTTTGCGCCGCCTTCTTGTAGGTGTTTTTGAATTGTGTGGTGCAGTGGATCGCTGGCGTGCTGTGCTTGGAGGCGCCTTCTCTCTCCTTTCTTGTTCTGCCAGAGTTGCTTCTACTCTCCAAAGAGCTTCCTTAGTGCCATTTCCAGATGCATTGATTTATGTTGTCTTCATCCACTCCGTAAAGATCCACGAGGCAGAAACGCCCTATCTTTCCCTTACAGTTGCGGATTAGGGCCGGGACCCCGGTGCTCCAGGGCCGGGACCCCGGTGCTCCAGGTCGGGGCGCTGGTCACTCAGCCATGGTGCCACACGTCTATTCTTATCTGGATATTTGGATAAAAGGCAAAAAAAAAAAAAAAAAAAGTTATGCCCACTTTTGCATCACTTTGAGTACAACCCTTGTATTATTTCATTTTTCTTTCCTATTTGCGATTGTGAATAACCAAAGAAAATACACTATACGAGGTGGTAGAAAAAAGTTTAGAGACTAGCTCTGTTTTCAAGAAAGTACTTTATTTAACTATGTTTACACACTATCACCTTCAGAATAGTCCCATCGCACAGCAATACAGTGCTCCCAGTCATTTCTGGAAAGTGTCCTGGAAGTCTTCTTTTCGAAGCATGTCAAGCACAAGTTGCCGAATGGTTTTGACATTTTTGCTGGTTGAGCTCATTGAAGGTCTTCCTGATCTCTCACCATCTTCCAGTGCTGTTCTTCTGCTCTTGAAGCATGCGTGTCACTCAAAACACCTCGAACAACTCATAGCAGCATCACCGTAAACTTGCCGAATCCTGTCAAACGTCTCTGTGGCAGATTTGCCCAGTTTCACGCAGAATTTCATGTTTTTCTCTTTGTTCTAACTTGCTGTAAATGATGAAATAGCAGATGTGGCAACACACGTGGTCAGAATAGCACCAGTTGCACAGCTCCCGATGTACACAGGATGATTTCTTTTGGCACACTGACTTATGAAGGTCGGTGCTCCCTGTGACTGTGCGTGCAGCCGTGTGCTGCCATCTGTTGGCGTGTTACAAAACTAGGCTCAAAACTTTTTGATACCACCTCACACAGGGCTCTCCTTGCTTCTTTCACTCTCCAGAGCGACAATAATACAGCCATAGGAGTGCGCACAGGGTGTGCCTGGGCACTCCCTAATCACCCTGTGTAGTGCAGATTGCCCCTGTTTAATCCCCTAATGTTTCACCAAAGCCCTTCCTCCCCCTGATATTTCACCAATGGGGCTTCTACAAAATTTGTAAAAAATGAATTAAAAAATAAAATTGTAAAAAGTAATAAAAATAAATCTACTGACACCATCCACTGCCCTACAAACATCAATCCCTGCCCTAGTGACACCGTCAGTATAAATACACATGCACACACACATATGTGTTTGAGCTTTGAGGTGCACACCCTAATGCAATAGGCAGTGCACACCTATGAATACAGCGATATTCAGGGCTTGCATATGGCAAGAAAGCACTATGTATGTGACATGTGTCATTGCCGATCGGCAACTTTCTCAAAGTGATGGCAGTTCATATAAAGGTTGACCATCAGTGAAAGTGAACTGTATGCCAGATATGTCACTGTTATATTCATGACTTCAGTCTGAGAAGGAAATAAATATATCTGGAATAACTGAAACATCACTGTACATTAGACATCAGTAAACGCAGGATTGCCCTATATTCTGCCTCCAGCCATGTAATTGTATCTATGTATATTTCAATGAGATAATTCTTTACTGATATGCTGCTACCCTGTGGTCATTGAGAAGAGAACCAAAATTGCACCAAAACCGGTTTAGTTAAAGGTTACAAATGTATAATTGGGGGGGGGGGGGATATGTGCATGTCTAATTTTTTTATACTCTGGGGTACTTAAAGGTTACAGCTCAGTTTCAGGGACTCGGCAATCTTCTTATAGCTTAGGCCATCTTTATGTAGAGCAACAATTCTTTTTTTCAGATCATCAGAGAGTTCTTTGCCATGAGGTGCCATGCTGAACTTCCAGTGGCCAGTATGAGAGAGTGAGAGCGATAACACCAAATTTAACACACCTGCTCCCCATTCATACCTGAGACCTCATAACACTAATGAGTCACATGACACCGGGGAGGGAAAATGGCTAATTGGGCCCAATTTGGAAATTCTCACTTAGGGGTGTACTCACTTTTGTTGCCATTGGTTTAGACATTAATGGCTGTGTGTTGAGTTATTTTGAGGGGACAGCAAATTTACACTGTTATACAAGCTGTACACTCACTACTTTACATTGTAGCAAAGTGTCATTTCTTCAGTGCTGTCACATGAAAAGATAGAATAAAATATTTACAAAAATGTGAGGGGTGTACTCACTTTTGTGAGCTACTATATATATATATATATGTTTTTTTTTCAGTCGGAACATGGGGGAACGCAGGCACCTACAGCACTGAGCCCGGGTTCACACTTGTGCACGGATGAACTGTGTGTGTATGGATGAACTCGCATTAGATTCGCACAAAAAAAAGGTGCAGGGGCCTTTTTCCCCCGCAGTGGAATCGCAAAACCCAAATTTCTTACTTTTTGCTAAAATACAAATCCAAAAAAATTATATAAAAAATCTTTTTTTCCATCGGTTTTTGCTGATTTATATTCTTCCTCATATTTTTGGTAAAAACAATTCCAATCAGCATTTAATGATTGGTTTGCGCAAAAGTTGCCGTGTTTACGGATGATGGGAATTCATTTTTGGGGTTTTTATTTATTTATTTTTACTAGTAATAGCGGCGATCTGCGATTTTTAGCGGTACTGCGATATTGCAGCGGCCATGTCGGACCATTTTGACTCTTTCTTGGGACCATTGGCATTTATACAGAGATCAGCGATAAAAATGCACTGATTACTGTGTAAGTGCCATTGGTAGTGAAGGGGTTAACCTGGAGGGGGCGCTCAAAGGGTTAACTGTGTTCCCTGGGCGTGTTCTAACTGTGTGTGGGCTGGCCTGGCTGGGGGAAGGGGGTGATCATGGCTTCCATATAGAGGAAGCCTGTGATCACCACCCTTCCCCCTCTATGAGAACGGAGATCTGTGTTTACATACACGGACCTCCATTCTCTCACTGCGGGGGGGCCATCCCGGGTAGCCGGCGCGATCGAGTCCACCCTACCCGCTCCCTACCCCGGACACAGTGAGCAATACTAGTTATCGCGGCGCGTTTTGCGATAAGGAGCCACCTTGCCACCGTCACGCTGGGGTGGACGGTCGGCAAGTGTTTAACCTACAGGTAAGCCTCTAATAAGGCTTACCTGTAGGTGCCCTGCATATCTCCTAAACCTGCACGGTTCAGGAAATATACAGTGTAAATGCATGTGCCGACATTATCGACACATGCGCAGTGAAGAAACAGCCCGACTAGAACGTTTCTTCGCGAAGCACGCCGTAAATGATGGCTTCAGTGCGCATGCACGGTAGTGAAATCAGCGCGGGAGTCCGTGCTGTGATTGGCCGGAGCCCGCGATCCTGGAAGAAGGCACAATCAACATGAGGCTGGTCACAGCAGCACTCTGGGACCGCTGCAACAGCTTCGTTCTAAGGTAAGTATTCCATAATGAGATAGTATGTGATGCATACTAGCTCATTATGCCTTTGTCTTGCAGGTGTTTTTTTTTTTTCTTACCCTCCCTTGACAACCACTTTAACCACTTCCCGACCGCCGTATGCAGAATGACGGCCGGGAAGTGGTTTAGTTATCCTGACTGGACGTCATATGACGTCCTCAGGATAACAAGCCACCGCGCGCCCGGGGGGGCACGCATCGCGGCGATCGGTGATGTGGGAGGTCAGTCTGACCCCCGCAATACCGATCTCGGTAAAGTGCTTCCATCCATATCGCCTTTCCTGTACTCAGGTCTGCAGACCTGAGGAGTGGAGAGCCGATCAGCTGCTCTCCTGACAGGGAGGGTTTGTGCTGATGATTTATCAGCACAGCCCCCCCTCGGATCGCCACACTAGACCACCAGGGAGCCTGCCCAAGGACCACCAACAATGTCCCCACCCAGGACCACTAGGGAGCCGATCTGGACCACCAGGGAGACCATCCTAGACCACCAGGTAAGGGGCATAGTGCCCAATATGAATGGCACTTAGTGCCACCTTCAGATGCCACCCTAGACCACCAGGGTATGGGCCCCTTTCTGTACATATGCCCACCAGTGCCCCTATCAGTGCGTACCAGTGCCCCTATCAGTGCATACCAGTGCCACATATCAGTGTCCACCAGTGCCACCTACTAGTGCCCACCTATCAGTGCCCATCAATGCCACCTATCAGTGCCCAGTGCCGCCTATGAGTGTCAATCAGTGCCATCTATGAGTGCCCATCAGTGCCGCTTATCAGTGTCCGTCAGTGCCGCTTATCAGTGTCCGTCAGTGCTGCATATCAGTGCCCGTCTGCGTTTCATATCAGTGCCTGTCATTGCTGCTTATCAGTGCCGCCTAACAGTGCTCATCATTGCTGCATATAAGTGCCTCATCATCAGTGCCACCTCATCAGTGCCAATCAGTACTGTCAGATCAGTGCCCGTCAGTGTAGCCTCATCAGTGCCCATCAGTGATGGAGAAAATTTACTTATTTACAAAGTTTTGTGACAGAAATGACAGAAAGTGACTTTGACGCAGTAGTGGGCTAAGCACTCCATGGCCATTTAGTGTGATAGACTCCGCATATTTTGTTCAAAGATGTTCAAGTACTTTTAATTAGCCTTGCATGATATAAATGCCATTATTGCATGTGTGCGCTGTAATATGCTGTTCTGCCCAAGTGCCAAACCCGCATCGCTTCCGGTTGCTCTATAAACCATGATAATTGCCTACTTATGATGAATTTCTGTTTGTAGAAAACACCGGCAACAGACTACAGTCCGTTAGCGGGAGATGTTGCTGTTTTAGGAGCACAGCGGCTGACGGGGACAAACTTGTTGCCGCCTCAGAAGCGACCATTTTCTTGGTTGGTATCTGAGTGGAGTATAAATCTGCGCTCGTATACCGTGCACCGGACTATAGTCTGCTGCCGCTGATTTTTAAAAACACAAATTGTTGAAAATAAACAGAAATTCATCATCATTAGGCAGTTATCATGTTTTAAAGCAACCGGAAGTGCCGCAGGTTTGCCATTCGCTTTTAGCATTTGGGCAGTACACTGGTGCATGCTGGGGCATCCCTGAATGTGGCAGTTTGCAATGTGGTCACCCTATTTTCTGTGGAAAAAAAAAATTATATATATATATAAATGTACAGTATATATGTGTATATAAAATCACATTCTATGCTTTAGCTCCCTGTGAAGAAAATGCATTCATTTTATTATTCTATCATTTATTATGTTATTGTGACATTGCAGCATTCTTCCAGTCAGGCAGCCTGATGCGCGCTCCCGCCTGGCGGGAAGGCTTCTAGCCTCAGCTGTGCGCGCCCTATCCCCTCTCAGCTCAGGCCGGTGTACGCGCGCTCCTCTCCCGCGCCCCTCAGCAGCAGACTCTCGGGCACGGCGACGCCAGGCGGCCGGTGACGCGCACGCACGGTTAGCTCTCGCTCTGTCGCTCTCTCTCTCACACACACACTCTCTCCCCTCACACACAGACGCGGAGAGGCGCTCGCCGGGGCATGGCTGGCACGCAGCCGCGCTGGCTTTGTTATTGGCACCGTCTGCCGGCCCAGCGGCTGGAAGCTTGATGGGAGGCGCTGGAGCGGCGGCGGCGGAGGAGGAAGCGGCGGGCCCGGCGCGGAATCCCGGGGAGGAGAGCCGGGGTGTTTCCTAGGTGAGACGGAGAGCGAGGCGCCGGGAGCCGAGGGGGGTCAATCCGGGGAGGAAAGTTTTCCAGGCTGAGGTAGGCCTGAGATCAGTGAGCGCTGATTGGAGGGGAGCTGCTCCCAGGCCTTGTGTATGATGAGGGGCCCCTCCAGCTGCAGGGCCCCCACCAGCCTGATAATGGGAATTCCTCGCCCAGTGGGGGGCCCCTGACTGCAGTGCCTGACCTCTTCCCTTACTCTGTGTGTTCTGTATATTATGTGTGATGTATAATGTCCCCACCCCCCAATGTCAGGCTTCCTCCCCTATGCACCCCACCAGGGTCACTCCTTACCTCTGCAGTGCCTGACCTCTTCCCTTACTCTGTGTGTTCTGTATATTATATGTGATGTATAATGCCCCCCTGCCTAACTGGGGGGAGCCGAGGGCCGCGGAGCGAGAGGCAGA
>BLSH010387658.1:361039-384152 GCA_018402905.1 Glandirana rugosa | reverse complement strand
CCCCCCCCCCCCCCCCCCGAAAGTTGCCAAATGTGACACCTGAGGGGGGAGGAATACGAGCAGCGGAAGTTCCAAATGTGGGTGCAACTCTACTTTAACCGATAATTGCCAGCTTTTTTTTTTCTTTCATACATTTCAGCTGTCAGTGGGGGAATCCCACTGACAGCTGAAATAACTGAGCCTGAAAGTATCAGTTTCAGCATTGATCCCGGTATCGGTGCCACCCTGGTTTATAGGAAAACCCACAAGGGTTCATTTATACCATCTCCAGAAGTCAGGTTTCTCTGAATATTTCCTTTCACTGCTCCCAATGTGCTTATTTTTCTCTTAAATATTACAAGGAGCTCACCATTTCATTTTTTCACGAAGGCAACTCCTAGATCTTGCCTAGATCTTTTTTTATAGTAAACTCGGAGCCTCCTGGTTGCTAAATTCCTTTTCAAATATGTATTTTTGTTGCATTAACATTCACACTTGCATTGCTGAAAGGTGCACATCAGTTCAATGGAGTAGAAGCAGGAAACCTGCCTCGCATTGTTACTTACCAATTATCTTTGGATCCCCACAAACAGTCTGTGTTTCTGTTACCAGTGATATTTGTTTTATTCTGGTGTTTAATGTGGTCAAACCAATTAAACTTGTTTATGCAGATCTAATTTGTTTACAATCCTGTGGTCTTTTCTGTTTCTTGCGTTATGTAGGGCTGGGATTTTGGTGTCTTGTTGGATGCATGGGTTTATTTATTGCACTTTAGGTTTTGCAAGCATTCTTTTTGCTCCTTGTGACTTATTTGGTTGCTTTTAGCCTTTAAAAAAAAAAAAAAAAAATGTATAGTCAGCAAATACAATATTGCAAGTGCAGTGTTTGTCTTTTCTATATAAGGATTCGTTTTAGGAGGTGATTAGAGCATTGGTTGAAATTGCAAGCCACTGTATGGGTTCGGGCTCAGCACTTATTCCCTTTTTCCACAAAAAATGTTCCATTCAAATCATGAGAAATGGCACCCAGTGTCACAAGGGATTTCAGGCACCTTTTCATTTCTGTTGAGAGATCTACCTGGCAAAGATGGGCAGATGTTTTGTTGAGAACAATGAGCTATGATTTATCTGGCAGTTATTGATCGCTGCACCAAACCAGCTCTTGGTGTATTCTCAGCCCTACGGACAGGTGGATGTAGAATATGTATTTATTGACGGTTTTGTTTCCTTTTCCCCAGCAGAAAGGGAGCACTTGGTGCCAGGGTGGATTTGTTTTCAATCACTAGTAAAAAGGCTTGATTTAAATCATAATTTTTAACCACTTAATCTGGCAAATTCCAGCACTCCTCTCCTACATGTAAAATCCTCATTTGTTTGCTAGAAAACCCCCAAACAATTTATATATAAATATATATTTTTTAGTAGAGACCCTGGGGAATAAAATGGTGGTCATTGCAATGTTTTGGTCACGCGGTATTTGCGCATCAATTTTTAAAAATTTGAAAAAAAATACTTTAATGAATAAAAAAAAAACAAAACAGTAAAGTTTGTCCAATTTTTTTGTATAATGTGACAGATGATGATATGCCGAGTAAATGGATACCTCACATGTCACGCTTTGAAATTGTGCACACTAGAGGTTGACCGATATGGGTTTTTCTCTGGCCGATACCGATATTTAGAAATCGGAGTGGCCGATGGCCGATATTGGATGCCGATTTTTTGGGGCCGATATGTTAGGCCGATTTTTTTTTTTTCCGGCTTCATCTCATAAAATATAAGTTAATAGTGCTTATTCTTGTATGTATATGGTTCACTTAAGAGCCCTTTCAATACAGCCATATACCAGTGCCACAAAATACAGCCATATACCAGTGCCACAAAATACAGCCAAATACCAGAGCCAGGAAATACAGCCACATACCAGTGCCATAAAATACAGCCACATACCAGTGCCAGGAAATACAGCCACATACCAGTGCCAGGAAATACAGCCACATATCAGTGCCAGGAAATACAGCCACATACCAGTGCCAGGAAATACAGCCACATACCAGTGCCAGGAAATACAGCCACATACCAGTGCCAGGAAATACAGGACACATGGAGATTCAAATTTCCCGCCCCCCCGTTGCGCTGTGATGATGTCATCACACGTGCGCCTGTCAATCAGAAGGCAGAACAGCCCGAGCGGCCGCAGTACTCCATTTGGCCACTGGGGCTGCTCTGCCTTCTCACTGTGTCTGAATGACACAGCGGCGCTCCTGAGTGTCCGGGAGCCCGCAGTCTAATGCGAGCTCCCGGCGCCGACGGGAGGGGCGGATATCGGCCTAATTTGCATGATAATCGGCCGATGCCGATTAATCCAAAAAAGGCAAATATCGGCCCGATATATCGGTCGACCCCTAGTGCACACTTGTGAAATGGTGCCAAACTTCAGTACTTAAAAATCTCCATAGGCAACACTTTACATTTTTTTACAGATTACCAGTTTAGAGTTAGAAGAGGTCTAGTGCTAGAATTACTGCTCCCGCTCTGATGTTCACAGTGATACCTCACAGGTGGGGTTTGAACGTTGTTTACATATGTGGGTGCATGGGGACACGGGCGCTTTTGATTTTTTTTCTTTTTTTTTTTTACACTATCCCTTTTAAAAAAAATGTGATCACTTTTGGTTCCTATTACAAGGAATGTAAACATCCCTTGTAATATGAATAGTGCATGACAGGTCCTCTTTATGGAGAGATGTGAGGTCTATAAGACCCCACATCTCTCCGCCAGGCAGGAAAGGCTTAGATAAAAAAAAAATGAAGGATCTCAGGTTTTCCTGCCGAGGTTTTAGCAATGTTTACTTCCGCCGGCCCGGATGTGACATCATAACGTTGCGCCCGGGCCTCCAAAAGTCATAGAGATTGCCGGGGACCATCTGTCCCTCGGAAATCTCTTTTACAACTTCTGCCGGTGGTGGATTCCTTATCCGGTTCGCCGATCACACAGACAAGCCTGGAGAAGCACTGAAGAAGCCATCGTACAGACAAGCCTGGAGATATCACCACTGAAAGCCGAGGACGTTATATGAAGGCCTACGGTTGGCAAGTGGTTAAAGAGAAACCGCCATCTCTGACCTGCTGTTGACTCACCGACAGCCCCATTCACTTTAATGGGACGGTTGGTGATGCAGCAGTGACACAACAAGGTGAGGGACGTGGATGCCTGCTAATAGGCACTGCCATGATGGATCTGAAATGACAGGTGCTCTTTAAATATAAGGACAACTTCTTGCCAGTACTTAGAATCTTTAATATTTGCAAACAAAATGAAGGTTTCCTATTTAGAATAATAAGCTGTCAGGTTAGTAAAACGACGATATCTGAACCCATTCAATCATACAGTTTGTAGTGTACATAGACTTGCAAAACGATGGGAAAAAGGAATATTCCTGAACTTTATCTCATGGTTACTCTGAATTTGTGTGAATGCATCAATGCAGTGCATGTTATCTCAGCTTGCAGAGCTTGGATTGATTGAATGAGTTTACCAAAAATGTAAATATTGCAGAATATACAGCGTCATGCTACATAACTAAGCTCCATTTCATGCTGAATAAATTAAATTATTAATGTATCTTAAATAGAAAACTATCTTTAGATAGATTTTTACTCCAAAAAGCATTTTATTAAAATCAACTTGATTTAAAAAAATCTGATTTAAATAAGAAAAAAAAAATAGAATTACGTCCATTTTTATTTTTAATTAAAAAGAAACAACAATTTTTATCCACCCAGCTTGGTGCCCACTCACACGGGGACTTTTCAACAAGCTAGAAATTTTTATGCAATAATAAACAGTTAAAACACTTGGAAGTATTCATCATTAATGAAAAACTCCTGCACCCATGTTTTTTTAGCATTATTGTATTGTGTGTCCTTATACAACAACAGGGATTTACCAGGTGCAGCCAGCTGTTTTATCAGTTTTAGCTCTAGACTGTATACCAAAATTAGTAGTGCTATGCAAAGTTGATGGGGAAAAAATTGACTGGATTCCCCTATCCACACAAGTGTGATGGATGGAGAAATTATCCCCATTGTGATTTTGTATTCTGACAGCGCGGACTCCTCCGCTTTCATAATACATTGGTCAAGGCTGCAGCTCTGATCGAAGGAAAATTTTCCAACAAGCCAGTTTGAGAGAATTAAATAATTGGCTCACTGACTTTGACAGCAACAGGAGCCAATGGCACTCACTTCTGTCTCAGCCAATCAGGAGGGAGAGTCCCTGGACAGCCAAGTCTCTTGTGCAACATGGCTGGATCGAGATGGAGCTCAGGTAAGTATTTAGGGGAGCAGGGGGAGGGGCTGCTGCACACAGAAGGTTTTTTTATCTTAATGCATCAAGATAAAAAAACTTCTGCCTTTAGAACCACTTCAGCCCCGGAAGGATTTCCCAGGTTAGGACCAGAGCACTTTTTGGGATTTGGCACTGCGTCGCTTTAACTGACAATAGCGCAGTCGTGCGACATTGTACCTTTTTTCCCACAAATAGAGCTTTCTTTTGGTGGTATTTGATCACCGCTGCGTCATTTCTGTTCGCCACTATAAACAAAGAAAGAGCGACAATTTTGCCAAAAAAACCCTAATATTTCTTACTTTTTGATAAAATTCAAATCCAAAAAAAAAAAAAAAGAATATAAAAAAAACATTTTTTCATCGGTTTTAGCCGATTTCTATTCTGCCTCATATTTTGGGTAAAAAAAAAATCGCAATCGGCGGTTGATTGGTTTGCGCAAAAGTTGCCGCGTTTACGGATGATAATTCATTTCTGGGGTTTTTATTTTTTTAAATTTTTTACTAGTAATGGCGGCGATCTGCGTTTTTTAGTGGTACTGTGATATTGCGGCGGACATGTCGGACATTTTTGACACTTTTTTTGGGACCAATGACATTTATACAGCGATCAGAAATGTAAATGTCCACTGATTACTGTGTAAATGTCATTGGCAGTGAAGGAGTTAACCTGCAGGGGGCGATCTAGTGCTTAGCTGTGTTCCCTAGGCGTTTTCTAACTGTGGGGGGGTTGGGCTACCATGGGCATAAGAGATCTAACTGATCCCAGTGACAGGGATCAGTAGATCTCTTATGTCTCCATTGACAGAGCAGGGAACCGCCGTGTTTACATTGGCGGTCCCCCGCTCTTTGGCTCTGGCAGCTCATCGCAGCTCGCCGGTGGACATTGGCTCCTCCCGAGCCGTGGGCACACTCCTCCGGAGTGTGTCGGGCATGAGAGCGCCCTAGCTGCGCCTGCGGGACACATCCACACCGCCGCAGTAAATATACTGCTGGCTGTGTGGCAGCGGTTAAAACGGTTGTCTACCCTTTTTTTCTACTTTTACCTACAGGTAAGCCTAGAATAAGGCTTACCTGTAAGTAAAATGAATATCTTCTAAACCTGTACGGTTTAGAAGATATTCTCTTTCTAATTCAATGTAACGTTACGGCGCATGCGCCGTATATGTCTCGGCAAAGTCCGGCATTAGTTCCGGACCCTGCCGGGAAAAACGGGTCCCACGCGCATGCGCGGGAGTGACGTCTCGCGGCTCCGGCCAGTCACAGCGCCGGAGCCGCATACCCGGAAGCGAGATCCAGGTGAAGATGTCCGCTCCCACGGAGGGGACCGAGCGGCTCGTTCGGATCTTCGTTTCAAGGTGAGTATTTCATAATGAGCTAGTATGCGGTGCTTACTAGCTCATTATGCTATTGTCTTGCAGGTTTTTTTTTTTTTTTTGGGTAGACAACCGCTTTAAATATGTAAGAGAGGCTACACTGAACAAAATGTTTCCATTAAAATTGAGCCACAAGAACGGAACGTACTGGTAGAAAAAGTTGAGATTTATTTAAAGAGGAAGTAAACCCACATCGGGTTTACTTCCTCTACATTCCCCTGTAAACTAGAATCATAATGGGCTACTATGCATCGCATAGTAGCCCATTATGTGGCACTTACCTGCAAACGAAGCCTGCGATGTCCCCTGTGCTGGCGGTGTCCATCTTCAGCCCCTCTTCTTTCCGGAGCCGCGACTCCGGCTCTGTGACTGGCAGGAGTCGCCTGACGTCACTTGCGGGAGCCGCCAGTCATGGCACAATCACAGTGAAGAGCTGGCACGGAGGCCGTTTCTTCACTGCACATGTGCTGAATGACGTCGGCACAGCTACTACACTGCATATCTCCTGAACCGTGCAGGGTTAGGAGATATGCAGGGCACCTACAGGTAAGCCTTATCATAGGCTTGTCTGTAGGTTAAAGTGGTTGTCACGAGTTGACAACCACTTTAACAGCTTGGTTCTGGCAGCAGGGAAGTTTGCATGGATTTTTTTGTGAATAAATCGTCTGCTGATATATCCATATGAATATACTTGTGTGGATGAAGCAAAATTGTTACTAATCTTTGTGTTTTTTTTTTTAGAGGTAGAAAGGGTATTGTGTAAATTTTTGCTTTTTATGCGCTCCATGTGAAAATGTAGTTCTTATTTGTGTAATGCTTTAAAACACAGTCTGCAAATACTTGTCAACTTCACATTCATTTAGGGGTTATCAAGGTTTTGATTAGATAAACCACTCTAGAAGAAAAACTCATACAGCTCTGGAAGCTAATCAAAATCCTTTAATTCATATTTGAATTATTTACACTTCCATATTAATAGGCACTTTAATGCTGCCAGTTTTTTTTATTTTTTATTTTTTTTTTTTTTTGCTGCTGCAGGTTTGACAGTTGCTATTCTGGTCAGTTTAAAGCGTTTGTAACCATAAAAAAAAATGGATCCTGTTCCTTTAAAGTATGAATAACAGCACAGTGCTTGTGATGTGTAATTTGCCCCCTGTATAATCTAAAATACCTGGCTGATCCTGCCCTCCCCCCTGTAAACTGATCACGGTTCATAATGGCTGCTGAGGCTGCATTCACACCTGAGCGTAGTGGTTTCAGGCAGAACTACACACGATTTTTACCGCGATTTTGTACTGGTCAAAAGGTCACCAATGTAAAAAGTAGAAAAACGCCCAAATCAAGCTACAAAAATACTTACAGAACTTGTTTACGCTTCAGGCGTTTTCAGGCTTTTGGCTTCAGACGTTTTTGAGAATCATTGATTTTTTTCCCCTCCAGCGTTTTGTAGCTGCAGGCTTCAGGCTTCAAGCTACAAAACGACTAGGTGTGAATGGGGCCTCAGCCGATTTCTACCTTATTTCAAAGTGCCGCTCAGCGCTTACCTGACCGCACGCCTCTCACCTCCTCCTGCTGTAGCTGTCAGACTGGGAGAGGAGATCAGCGAGGAGTCACGTGAGCGCCGGGAGGTGCTCTGATAAAAGGTAGAAATCAGCATTTTTTTTCTACAGCACATATAGTGGGGCTCATATTATTTAACAGAGGCAATGGTTTAATCCTGACCAAGTGTCTTTACAACATTTTAACTTTAAGACCTGGTTCACATAGGTGCGATGCTGGAATCCTGCAAATCCACTGCGGGTTACCGCATCACACCCGACTCGCACTGCCATATGTGAACTGAAGGGAGGTGCCAATACATTAACGACACCCACAAATCAGTTCACATATCGCAGTGCGAACTGCAGACTCGCACAGGAATCTGATCGCATGGGTGAGTACATCCATGTGATGCGATTCTAGTGCGGGGAAATAAAAGGTACATGCACCTTTTTTGTTGCGAATCTAATGCGAGCTCAGCCATACAATTGTATGGCTGAACTTGCACTGCTCAGAGATCGCATGTGATCGAATACCGAATGGTTATGTGCATGCTTGATTTCCTTGTAAAGGAAAGCTCTCCCTAGGCATAAGGTTTCAAAGTACATGTGAGCCCTCGCCCTGTAAAACAACCCATGCCGTTCAAAATAGAAATGAAAGGCAAAACTTTTGTGTATAGATAAAAAAAAAAAAGTTATAAATACCTTCTCCCCCTTTTTTTTATTTTTTTTATGAAGGCCGCTTTCACACTGGGGCTGGCGGGCAGTAGCGGTAAATCCCCGCTAGTTTCAGCGGGGATTTAGCGCTGTTATAGCAGCGATACGGCGTGGCACTTTTAACCCCCACAAGGGGTTAAAAGTGCCGGCGCGCTGCGCTAGCGTGGCGGTATGCAGCCGCATCGGAAGCGCTGCCCGTTGTTTTCAATGGGCAGGGTTGGTGGAGGAGCGGTGTATCACCGCACCGCCCCAAAGATGCTGCTTGCAGGACTTTTTGTAACGTCCTGCAAGCGCACCGCCCCAGTGTGAAAGCACTCCGGCTTTCACATTGGGGTGGGTGGGGAGTGATTTTTGAGGCGCTTTACAGGCGCTATTTTTAGCTAAATAGCGCCTGTAAAGCGCCTCAGTGTGAAAGGGGTCTAAGTGATCACACTCCCTCTGTCATCAGCTGCATAAGGAACTCCGAGAGCGGGGCAGGCTAGGCTTGTCAGGACAAGTCTGATCATTGGAGGAGCAAAACTAGAGAACTGACCATGGTGTGTTCTCCTGCTTAGTATGGTCATTTTTAATAGAAAAGCAGAGGGATTGGCAGGCACACCAGGGATTCATACAAAGAGAACAAGATGGAGACTTTCTCATACTAGTACATGGTACAGGTACATGGTTGCATATTCTTTAACCATTCCCAAGTTGGTCCAAGATGAAATTAAAAGTTTTGGATTTAGATATACATTCTAAAGCCTCGTACACGGTGCGACGGTCGTACGACTGGACGTTGAAAATCGGCTGTTGTGTCTCGCATACTGACCTGCACTAAGCAATCGTACGACCAAGCCTAATGTAGTGACGTGTTACGAGCGTATAAAGAGGAAGTTCAGGTGAATGTGATTTGTGAATTAGGAACATAGCTTTCCCAGAACGGATACTTCCGGGCGTTCCTGACTTCTGAGCATGCGTGTTTTGCATGTACAGCTTTGTTGGCCCAACTTCTCTGTACAAACGAGTCCACAGTCGTACAACGGCTTGTTGTACAACAAAAGTTTTCTAGTCTGCTCAGCCAACTTCTGTTGTACGACCGTTGCACATCGGCTGTTATAATCACGCGCACTAACGGTCGGATGTTTGTACGACCGTTGTACACCCGTTGTACCGTGTGTACGGGCCTTTACAGACGGAAGTTTAGATGAATATAGCAACCTGTTTCTTCTTTCGCCTCATTCACAGAGAATGGAGCAATCTCTTTTCTCCTATCGTTCACTGACGGACGCAGCTCTCCATTACGTGTGGGGTTTATGCTGGTCTCACTAGGAGTTAACTAGGCAGGGAAAAGAAACAGCTGGCCCCTCCCATGGGGGGCCGTCCTCTCTTCCCACATAAACCCCCTCATAGCATTAGCTCTTCAGTTTCAATGCCTAGTTTGCAAGGAGTTGACCTGGCTTCCCTTCAGGGGAATTGTGCTCCTGTTTGTGACCGTTTTTTATTTTTCTTTTACTTTTATTTGTCTTCTATCAAGCAATTGATCTGCTATCAAGAAGCTGGTCGGGGCGTAGAGAGTCCATGGGCTCTGTACTCTCCCCGGCCTGGCTGACCGTTGCGAGCCAGTCCCGCCGTATGGGGACCTGCCGCATCGTGCCCGTTCCGTGCGGGTGGCCTGGGGTGATCCTCCCTTACGCCCAGCCCCGGATGCGATTCGGGAAGGGCGACTTTCTGGCCTGCAGCATACCGCCCAAGCAGGGGTGGAAGGTCTGCGACTGGGTGGCTACCCATGGCGTCGTCCGGAGTGGTGAGTGAGATTTCCTTCCTTCCCCCCTTTTTAGAGGCGGAAAGGGGGACCGACGACCCAAAAAAAAAAATAATTTTTGCTGGGTAGCCGCCGGTAGGGGCGCGTGGAGCTCCTGTTCACCCCCTTCACACCCCCCCCCTTCCCCCCGCACCCGATCGTCTAGCGCCGTTCGGTCATTTTTCGCCGCCATGCGGCGATCGGCCGCAATTTTGCGGCGGACTACCATTTTGCCGTAGCCACAGACATATTGGGCCTATGGGGCTTTCCCTCTAGCGCTCAGAGCGGCCATTTGCTGTACTGCACGTTCCCTGCAGGTGTTTTTCGGCCTCTAGTGTTCAGCGGCGGCCATATTTGAATCCCTGCTTATGCAAAAAACGTGTCTGCAGTTTTTACTTTCACTTTGGGACAGTGTGTGCTTCTGACGGCGCGGCTCTCTGACGATCCTCAGGGTTATGGCAGCAAACAGCAAGTATAGCTGGGCTCTCCTGTGGGTGCTGGTAGCGGCAGGTGCAGTCCTCCTGGGTTCCCTGGTGCACTGTGGGGCGGTGGTGTGCGGCTGTGTGGGGGTGCCTTTAATTTTTAGTATGCATCTATGTGTTACTAAGGGAGCTGAACATGCTAGGAGCAATCAGCGACGGCGCAATCTGCGCAAGGGGCTTTTCAGGACCAGCTGTGGCGGTCTTTAGTGAATTCTCCCCAGGACGGATGTCACCAGCAGGCCCCCCGAGAAGCGCCCCCCTCCTCCTTGCTTTTCAAGGAAGGATTTTGATCCGGAAGGTCCCTCGGACGGAGAAGAGGATCAGGGGACGGCAGCTGCGCCATTATGATTGGTATCGCACTACGGTGCGACTGAGCCAGGATGGCGAATCGCTGATTTCTGCGCATGTGTGTGTGTGGTCCTCCAGGCCCCCTAGGGCACCCAAGGCCTACCCACATGATCAATTTCCTGATCACCTTGTTTATTGTAAATGGCAGCGTCCGCAGCATTCTTTTAGCGCAGCACAGTGGTGTAGTGGGTAGCACTTGCGTCTGGCAGCATAATGCTTGCTGGCACAGATCCTAACCATGACCTGCCTGAGGTTTGCATGTCCTGTGCATGCGTGGGTTTCATCCCGGTGCTCCGGTTTCCTCCCACACTCCAAGGGACATAGGTCCAAACGGTTCGCTGCTCGCTGTCCCTTCAGGAGAGCTTTTTTTAAAAAAAAAATGGCAGTCGCCTTGGTGTCCCGCCGATAGCTCGCCTTAATAAGGCGACGACCATTCCTCTGGAAGGGGTTCCTGCATTCAAGGGCCCCGCTGACAAAGGACAGAGGCGCTGTTAAAGTCACTCTTCCTGGTGGCAGGCTCTACTCTGCGGCCAGCCCTGACGTACGCCATGCTGGATACGCCTGCTGGATACGCCGCAGAGGGCTGTATTTGTTTCGAGGTCGCAAGTACCTTGGTGATGCGGCCGTTGATTTACTGCCTATGTGATCCAGGGTGGCAGTGTTGCTGTATCTTCAGACGGGTACTCTGGTTGCGTTTTTGGTCCGGTGACCATGCTTCCACAGACCTTCCCTTTCAGGGTGGATGTCTATTCGGTCCACGGGTGGGTGAGATCATTAAGGACTTCACAGGAGGTAAATGCCCTTCTTCCCAGAGCCTGGAGGCGTGAGTTTCGCCGTAGACACGGTAAGGTCGCTGCAGGGGCTGGGTACCGGCAGTGGCAGCGCGGAACCAAAAAAGCGGAGGACAAGTCCTCCTCAGCCTGATGGGTTGCCCCCACCAGTAATTCGGGTGGGGGAGCGCCTTCTGGGATTCGCAGGCCGGTGGCTGGCCCACATTCCCGATCGTTGGGTCCGGGAACTGGTGTCCACCGGGTACAGGATAGAGTTCAACACTCTACCCCCAGACAGGTTCTTCCCATCAAACTTAGGGCTCCCACAGGACCGCCGGGAGGCTCTTTTTGGGGCTGTCCAAGCACTTTCGGTCCAGGGGATGATCGTGCTAGTGCCTCCAGAAGAGAGGTTTCTACTCAAATCTATTCGTGGTACCCGAAAAGGGGGGGTTCGGCCAGTACTGTACCTGAAGGCCCTGAACCGGTATGTCAGGGCGCGGAAATTCCGGTTGGAATCTATCCGCTCGGTCGTGGCCGCCCTTCATCAGGGGGAATTTTGGGCATTCCTGGACACCACGCTTTGCAGGGGAGACCTCTATTTTCAATTTGTGGCACTCCCCTTCGGCCTGGCCCCAGCACCTCGAGTTTTCACAAAACTGCTAGCCCCGATGTTGGCGTTGCTCCGACAGAGAGGCATTGCGGTGGTAGCCCATCTAGACGACCTGCTCCTGCGAGCGGAGTACGCTTCGGTTCTGGAGGAGAATGTGAGACTCACAATGACATTGCTGCAGGACTTCGGTTGGTTACTCAACCTGCAGAAGTCGTCGGTCTTTCCATCCCATCGCCTGGAGTATCTGGGTCTAATTCTGAACACAGAACAGGCGAAGGTGTTCCTCCCTCCAGCAAAGTTGCTGTCTCTGCAGTCGGCAGGTTCTGTATGCGGGTGCTAGGGCTCATGGTCTCGTTGTTCGAGGCATTTTGCCCAGAGTCACTCTCGTCTCCTTCAGTGAGCAATTCTGGCTCGGGGGACAGGTCCCCTCGGTCCTTGGACTTTCGGATCTGTCTGAGCTCCCAGACCAGGGCGTCTCTGGCTTGGTGGCTTCGGGGCTCGACACTGACTCAGGGGAAGTCGTTCCTGCCCCTTCAGTGGGTGATCATCACCACGGATGCCAGTCTTTCAGGTTGGGGAGGGATCCTGGGGCAGCTGTCTGCCCAGGGCCGTTGGTCGGCGCAGGAGGCTCGCCTCCCCATCATGGTCCTGGAGCTGAGAGCACTCAGATTGTACCTTTTTTCACTGGGTGAGATTGCAGGGTCGTCCGATTCGAAATCAATCGGACAATGCCACAGCAGTGGCATATGTGAACCATCAGAGCGGCACAAGGAGTCCAGCAGCTGCGGCGGAGGCAGCTCTGATACTACGTTGGGCGGAACGTCATGTCCCGGCAATCTCTGCCATTTACATTCCCGGTGTGGAGAACTGGCAGGCGGACTTTCTCAGTCGCCAGACGCTGGACCAGGGAGAGTGGTCTCTCCACCCGGAGGTGTTTAATCAGATTTGCCGCAGATGGGGGATGCCAGACGTGGATCTCATGGCGTCTCGATTCAATCACAAGGTGGAGACCTTTGTGTCCAGAACGAAGGATCCGTTGGCAGTGGCCACTGATGCTCTGGTGGCCCCCTGGGGCCATTATCTCCTTCTGTATGCTTTCCCTCCGATAAAACGGTCTCCGCGACTGATTCGCAGGATAGTGGGGGAGGGGATACCAATAATCCTGGTGGCTGCAGATTGGCCTCGGCGCACTTGGTACGCCGACGTGGTGCACATGGTGGCAGATGCCCCTTGGCGGCTCCTGCTGCGAGACGACTTTGTCTCAGGGGCCCATCTTGCACCCCTGCTTTACCCTCGCTGGTTTTGACAGCTTGGCTATTGAGTCCCAGGTGCTAAGAGACAGGGGAATCGCTGACTCAGTGATCCCTACGTTGTGGTAGGCTTGCAAGTGTACTTCCCGCAAGATTTATCACCGCACCTGGAAGGCTTATATAGCTTGGTGCGAGGTGGAGGGTCATAACCCTCGCTGATGTCATGTCCAGGGCCCTGACTTTTTTGCAGCAATGCCTGGACAAAAAACCTGGCTTTGAGCACACTCAAGGGCCAGATATCGGCTCTGGCGATTCTTTTTCAGAGACCTTGGCTTCGCACTTGTTGATTCGTATCTTTGTACAAGGTGTGCGACATGTGGCGCCTCGGGTGAAGGCTCCGTGGGATCTGGATTTGGTGCTTTCTGTACTTCAGAAACCGCCATATGGGAATATCAGGGAGATTTCGTTACAATTGCTGTCGCAGAAGGAGGCCTTTTTAGTTGCCAGCCAGACGGTGTCTGCATTTGCAGCACTATCGTGCAAGTCTCCCTACCTGGTCCTACATAGGGACAAGCCGGTCTTGCGACCCTCCCCTTCATTCCTTCCGAAGGTGGTTTCTTCCTTTCACATTAATGAAGATATTGTCCTTCCTTCATTGTGCCCTCGTTCGTCACACTCAAAAGAGATTGAGTTGCATACTTTGGACGTAGTGAGGGCCTTACGAGTTTACTTGGCTGCTACAGCTTCTTTTCCAAAAAGCTGATGCCTTGTTTGGCTGTCAGAGGATGCGCACACAGGGTTGGCGACCTCGTTGGCTGCGATTTCTTGTTGGATCCGACAGTCCGTGACCCATGTTTATTCTGTTCGGGTTAAGGTTCCCCCTTTTCCGGTCATGGCTCATTCTACCTGGGCTGTTAGCACTTCCTAGTTTCGCAGGCAACAGGTCTCAGTGTCGCAGGTGTGCAAGGCGGCCACTTGGGCCTCGGTTCACACTTTCACTAAGTTTTCTAGGTTGCCTTGCTTGCATCTTCGGATGCTGCTTTTGGCCGCAAAATTTTGCAGGCGACAGTGTATGCGCGTCTGGCGCCTCCTTAGAGGTTCAGTTGGGTACTGTTGTTAGCGTTTACCCACCCCTCTTTTTGACACAGCTTGGGGACATCCCCACACGTAATGGAGAGCTGCGTCTGTCAGTGAACGATAGGAGAAAAAGGGATTTTATTAAAACTTACCATAAAATCCTTTTCTCCGAGTTCACTGACAGACGCAGCACCCACCCCTCTGTGCTCTGTTCTTCTACGGCTTGTGTACGAACTGAAGAGCTAATGCTATGAGGGGGTTTTATGTGGGAAGAGAGGACGGCCCCCCATGGGAGGGGCCAGCTGTTTCTTTTCCCTGCCTAGTTAACTCCTAGTGAGACCAGCATAAACCCCACACGTAATGGAGAGCTGCGTCCGTCAGTGAACTCGGAGAAAAAGATTTTACGGTAAGTTTTAATAAAATCCCTTTTTTCTTTTGTTTGTAGAGAAAATGCATTTGTCGTTAATTAGTCAGCAGTGTTTTCTAGCTTACTGAGCAAAGCGTTATTGATTGTATAAACTTTTTGTGCATGCATGTGATTTTAACTAGTCCTTTCTTAATTCCTCCAGTAGCCAATTATCACTGATTCTGATCTGACTGGTCTTGTAGTTTGATTAATTATTTTTGGTGTTCTGTGGCTTTCCATATTTAGTTGTAAGAAGTGTTTATTACTGCTCTCCTCTTTCATTCCCAAGCTGTGGCTCTAAGTATTGCTTGTTTTATTAGCTTGGGAGAACAGCAAGTTGGTTGTGTTTGATGGTCCCAGTGACCAGCCACAAATTATTTTTAGATGAAAGACTAGCGTTTCAGTTTCCTAGAGGGAAAGTGAACAGTGTTTATTTCTGTATTTAAACGCACAGTTGAAGGTGTGAATACAGATAGCATCTGGACATCGTGTTTGTGCCTCTACTCTCTTCCCTTCCTCTTCATCTTTCCTCTTTTCTCTTCCCCTCTTTTTACCCCCCCCCCCCTCCACTTTAAAGAAGTACAACATAAGCTAAGTAACATTTGGCTGTACTTCTGTGGATCACTGGAATGCATTCACTTTGCACACTCCTGTGACTCGGTTTTCAGTCAGCAGAGGTCTGAAGCCGCTGACATCACAGAGCAGGTCCAGGAGGGGAGAGATTGGGACCATGTGGTCGGGATCCACCCAGAAGCCTGGACTGCCACCTGGCTCAGCCTCTCGGCACTTTGCTGAGAGGCTGAGCCGGACACTCCCACCTCCTCCACAGCTGAGGTGGGGGGGGGGGTTGGGGAAGAGCAGAGTCAGTGACTCACAGTCACCAGCTCTCTGGACCTGTGAGTATCGAGTGTTCACTGGTATTTGATCACCTCGGTTCTCTGTTTTAGAGCCGGCGGGGGACAGACATAGGTAGGTATGATTCTAAAAGAAAAAATCCCAAACTTCCAGGGTGGATAAAAATCGATTTAAAAAAAAAAAATCAAAATTTTATTTTTTTTCAAATTTATTTTAATAAAATGCTTTTGGAGTAAAAATCTATCTAAAGATAGTTTTCTATTTAAGATCCATTAATAATTTAGTTTATTCATTATGAAATGGATCTTAGTTATGTAGCATGAAGCCGTATATTCTGCAATATTTCCATTTTTGGAAAACTCATTCAGTGAATCCAAGCTGTGCAAGCTGAGATAACATGCACTACATTGATACATTCATACAATTTTACAGTAATCATGAGATAAAACAAAGTTCAGGAATATTCCTTTATCCCATTGTTTTGCAAATCTATGTACACTACAAACTGTGTGATTGACTGGTTCTGATATCACTGTTTTAATGACCTGACAACTTATTATTCTAAAGAGGAAACCTTCATTTTGTTTGCAAATATTAAAGATTCTAACTACCAGCAAGAATAAGTCCTTACATTTAACCACTTCCCGACCAGCGCCATAAATAGGCGGCGGACGGGTTTGAGTGGCTCTACCGGGACATAGCCTGCAGCTGCAGGCTATATCCCGGTATAATTTTTTAGAGCTGGCGGTCGGCTATCCAGGGGTACTCCCGCCGTCTTCCGCCGCTCTTCTCTGGCCTTCCGTCCCACCGTCACTTGCGGTTTACTCGGCGGCTAACGGCGCCAATTTTAGACCCCCCCGGCCCTCCAAAAAGTGTACCTGTCACCATATATTACTATCACAAGGGATGTTTACATTCCTTGTGATAGCAATAAAAGTGATCAGATTTTTTTTAAAGGAACAGTGCTAAAGTGCTAAAAATAAATAAATAATAATAATAAAAAAAAATTTAAAGAGCCACCGTCTTCGCGAGCTCGCGCAGCAAAGAAAATGCATACATAAGTCGCGCCCACATATGAAAACGGTGTTCAAACCACACATGTGAGGTATCGCCAGAGTGTGAGCAATAATTCTAGCAAAAGACCTCCTCTGTAACTCTAACCTGGTAACCGTTAAAAAATTTTAAAGCGTCACCTATGGAACTTTTTAAATACCGGACTTTGTCGCCATTCTGCGAGTGTGCACAATTTTCAACCGTGTCATGTATGGTATCTATTTACTCGGCGTAACATCCTCTTTCACAATATACAAAAAAATTGGGCTAACTTTACTGTTTTATTTTTTAAGTCAAAAAAGTAAAATTGTTCCAAAACAATTGCGCTTAAAAGACCGCTGCGCAAATACCGTGTGACAAAAAGTATTGCAACAATCGCTATTTTATTCTCTAGGGTGTTTGAAAAAAAATATATATATAATGTTTGGGGGTTCTAAGTAATTTTCTAGCAAAAAAAAATGTTTTTAGCTTGTGACCACCAAATGTAAAAAAGTGGCCCCGTTGGTAAGTGGTTAAAGAGCACCTGTCATTTCAAATACATGATGGCAGCACCTGTTAGCGGGCATCCACTCACCTGCTGCTGCCACGTCCCTCACCTTGTTGTGTCACTGCCGCAAGCGGGTCAGAGGAGCCGCCGCTGCGGGGCAGAGATGACAGTTGCTCTTTAAAAATTATGATTTAAATCAAGTCTTTTTACTAGTGATTTAAATCCAATCCACCCTGCAAACTTATCCCCTCTCTCTTTCTCTCTCTCTCTCTTGTCTCACCCTGCTTTCTCTCTCCCACTCTCATCTCCCCTTCTTTTCTCTTTCCTCCACTCTATTTCTGCACCCCCCCTTAGTTAAATTTTGGGGTCTAATTGGATTCAATTGGAAAGCTGTTCATTTTAGATGAGTTGTGTGTAAATGTGAAACATTTACAAATAGACCCCTTTATCACATATTGTGCGACATTATCACATTTGCCTTTTATATGTTAATATAAATTAAAAATGCTTTGTTGCTAAATCATGTTTTTCTTTTTGATTTACAGGACGCAAATGTTTTACAGGGACCTTTGTCTCGAAATGCCCAGGTTTTAAAAACATACATTAATCACAACTTTCTAGTCAAGCGCCGTCAAGATGAGTGTCCAAGGGAAAGGTTTCCCTTTGGACCTAGGGGGAAGCTTTACTGAAGATGCACCAAGGCCCCCAGTACCTGGGGAGGAAGGAGAACTGGTCACAGCAGATCCAAGGCCGTTCATCCACAGTTACTGCTCTGCAAAAACTGATGGGATAAAAAATGAGACTTCAACAGCAACGCCGAGACGTTCCGACCTTGACTTGGGCTACGAACCCGAAGGCAGCGCTTCACCCACTCCACCATATTTAAAATGGGCTGAATCTTTGCATTCTTTGTTGGATGACCAGGATGGTATTAACTTGTTCAGAACTTTTTTGCGACAAGAGAATTGTGGGGATTTGCTCGATTTCTGGTTTGCGTGCAGTGGCTTTCGGAAGCTGGAGCCTAGTGACTCCAAGGTGGAAAAAAGGCTCAAACTGGCCAAAGCAATTTATAAAAAATATGTTCTAGACAATAATGGGATTGTCTCCCGGCAGATCAAACCAGCAACAAAAAGTTTTATCAAAGATTGTGTGCTGAGGCAGCAAATTGAACCTGACATGTTTGACCAGGCCCAAATGGAAATCCAGTCCATGATGGAGGACAATACTTACCCTGTATTCCTCAAATCGGATATCTATTTAGAATATACTACAATAGGCGGGGAAAGTCCTAAGATCTACAGTGACCATAGCTCGGGTTCTGGAACAGGGAAGGGTCCAGCTGGATATTTGCCAACTCTCAACGAAGATGAGGAATGGAAGTGTGACCAAGCGGTGGATAATGACTGTGAAAGAGAATCTGTTTCTTCTAACAATATTAATCAGAAACTCATTTTAGAAGCTGCGTCACATTGTCCAGCACCATCTAGACGTCTGAGCGATGGAAGAGAGTTTAGGTATGTGTGCATTTATCTGGATTTTTTCTGTTCCTTTTGAGTTGTTGTCTTTCTGTATTCTATAGCACTCCTTTATGAAGGGCCCCAAATACAATCAATACTCACCTTGTCAATACTTCGCCATTGCTCCTGCCTTCATCACAGCCAGCAATAATACCTGATATTGAGTATCATACGACTTGTGGCTTCCTCCTCCATGATGGTGCTCAGGTGTAACAGCTAATCTTTAGGCCTGACCACTGTCACATGACTAAGGGAAGGACACCACCACTTACTGTAGTGTGCAAGGCATAGATTTCTGACAGTCACGTGGTGTATGTGTGATTTTTTTTTTTCATAACTATCGAAGCCAGACACTGGTGGCCCAGTCTCAAGGAATAGTGAGGAACTAGAAGGTAGGCGAGGAAAGCAAAAAAAAAAAAAAAACAGGAAAAGGGGGTAACTCGGACCCGGAAACCCCAAAGGGAGAAATCAGAGAAGGCTCAAATAAGACAATTGGAGTGAGGGAAACTCATAAGAGGTCCATGGATGTGCCGGCGTCATTTCGGAACATGCGCTGTGAAGAAACGGCCTGCGTGCCGTTTCCTCACTGTAATCATGCCGTGACTGGCAGCGCGCGGGAGTGACGTCACGCGACTCCAGCCAGTAACAGAGTCGGAGATTGCGGCCCTGGAAGGAAGAGGGGCTGAAGAAGGACGCCGCAGTAAGATAAAAAGCCTTCTGTGTGCAGCAGCCCCCCTCAGCACCCCCTAATACTTACCTGAGGTCCATCGATGTCCACGAGTGTCTCAGCCGTCCAAGATTCTCCTTCCTCATTAGCTGAGACACCGCAGCGGTGTCAATCAGCTAGCCAATCAGGGGAGAGGAGGGTTGGGCGTGTTGGGGCTATGTGTTTGAATGGACACAGGGAGCTGTGACTCAGCTCGTGTGCCCCCAGAGCAAGCTGCTTGCTGTGGGGGCACTCAACAGGAGGGAGGGGCCAGGTTCACAGAAGAGGGACATGAGAAGAGGAGGATCCGGGCTGCTCTGTGCAAAACCACTGCAACAGAGCAGGTAAGAATAACATGTTTGTTTTATCACTGGGAACAGACGATCTCTCTCAACTTCCCTGTCAGAAAGGGGATCTGCTTTGTTTACACTCGCAGATCCCCATTCTGGCTGTCTCTGGAGCAATCGGAATGGCTGGTGGACATCGAATCCGCCCCATCCGCTGATTGGCTCTCACTCTAGCCATTGAGCGTGCGCGCACGCCCACACCACTCGCTCCCGTGCCCGCCGTACAGCTACGACGATTTGCGGAGGAGAACTGACCTGCCGCTGGCTGGTTGGCAGGTGGTTAATAGAGCTGCATGGCCTCCATCTTCTCTGGATCTCCTTGGTGCCTGCCAGTCCACTGGGTGGCCACTGAATGTAACTAATGCACATATTTTATTATCAGCATTTTACAGATGCTAGGAGTGTACACGTCACTTCCCTTGTGCTGCAGGCATTGTACACAGATTACAAAACTGTTAGGAGTTAGGGGAAAGTTTTTTTTTTTTTTTTTAATAGCAGAAGAGACATCCTAGCACTTTTTTAAAATTTTGATAAAGTGGTTGTAAATTTCAGACATAAAATATGAACAAAGCCTCTCCCTCTATAGCAGTGTTCCTCAACTCTATTCCTCAAGGCCCACCAACAGGTGATGTTTTCAGGATTTCCATTATTTTGCATAGGTGATTTGATCAGTTTCACTGCCTTAGTAATTACCACAGCTGATTCATCTGAGGGAAATCCTGAAAACATGACCTTTTTGTTGGGCCTTGAGGACTGGAGTTGGGGTACACTGCTCTATAGTGTGTTCTTGTCTCAATTAAGAGCACTAAGTGTGACTTTTGTCTGCTGCTTCGCTCCTCTATCAGCATGAATCACTTCTCACACAAGTTTTCCTGACACCAAGAGAAAGAAGGTGACAGCGGAGGGATCTCCAGCTAATTGACAGCCTCAGCTCTGTTCCTGTGTGCTGTGTGGAGGGGGTGTGCCCCTTTCTTCCAATCAACTCTCAGATCTCTCTTCATTGAGCTCTGCAAAGTGTAACTTCAGCTTTCTGTCACCCTTTTTTTATCCTGTGCTTTCAGACAAGCTTTAAAATTCTGCATATAAACAGGTACAACTTTTATGTGGGAGGGTTGTTTCATCTCTGTGTATCACTTCACTGGTTATATGTAAGGGTTTACATGTCCTTAGTCTGCTTTTCTTCAGCAAACTGTTTGTGGGCTTTCTTGTGAATCATCTTTAGAAGAGGCTTCCTTCTGGGACAACAGACCACTTTTATTTAGTGTGCGGCATATGGTCTGAGCACTGACAGGTTGACCACCCACCCCTTCAACCTCTGCAGCAATGCTGGCAGCACTCATACATCTATTTCCCAGACGTGATTTCTGGATATGATGCTGAGCATGTGCACAAAACTTTGGTCCACCATGGGGAGGCCTGTTCTGAGTGTAACCTGTCCTGTTAAACTGCTGTATGGTCTTGGCCACCGTGCTGCAGCTCAGTTTCAGGGTCTTGGCAATCTTCTTATAGCCTAGGCCGGTGATGGCAAACCTTGGCACCCCAGATGTTTTGGAACTACGTTTCCCATGATGCTCAACTACACTGCAGTGTGCATGAGCATCCTGGGAAATTTAGTTCCAAAACATCTGGGGTGCCAAAGTTCACCATCACTGGCCTAGGCCATCTTTATGTAGAGCAACAGTTCTTTGCCATGAGGTGCCATATTGAACTTCCAGTCACCATTATAAGAGAGTAAGAGCGATTTGACACACCTTCTCCCCATTCACATCTGAGACCTTTTAACACTAATGAGTCACTTGACATCGGGGAGGGAAATGGCTAATGGGACCCAATTTGGACATTTTCACTTAGGGGTGTACTCACTTTTGTTGCCAGTGGTTTAGACATTAATGGCTGTGTGTTGAGTTATTTTGAGGGGACAGCAAATTTACACTGTTATACAAGCTGTACACTCAATACTTTACATTGTAGCAAAGTGTCATTTCTTCAGTGTTGTCACATGAAAAGATAGAATAAAATATTTACAAAAATGTGAAGGGTGTACTCAGTTTTCTGAGATACTGTAGATTTGCAAAACAATGGGATGGAGGAATATTCCTGAACTTTGTATTATCTCATGGTTACTGTGTGAATGCATCAATGCAGTGCATGTTATCTCAGCTTGCAGAGCTTGGATTCATCGAGTGAGTTTACCAAAAATGTAAACATTGCAGAATATACAGCCTCAAGCTACATAACTAAGCTCCATTTCATGCTGAATAAATTTAAATGATTAATGTATATTGAATAGAAAACCATCTTTAGATAGATTTTTACTCTAAAAGCATTTTATTCAACTACATTTGATAAGAATAAATAAAAATCGAGTAAAATAAAAAAAAAAAATCATCGATTTTTATCCACTTTGGTTTACAACCACTTTAAAATATTGCTAAATGTTCTCAGAAATGAAATTACTGTTTAGGCAACAGAAATTGGAAGGCAGACCCATTAATAGAGTTGAATGTCTTATGCTATATTGTAAGTAAAGGTTTATTCTAGCGCTGAGAGATATTTCAAACTCTTCTCCCAATGCAAGAAACCTGTAAAATCACAGCCACAAAATTAAAGCACGGCCTCATAACAAGATGTAACAGGTGCACACTAATTCAATCACCCCTTTTATTATTCCCCTGCTTGCTGTACATTATTAATGACAAAATGTAAACCATCTGCACACAGACAGCAGGGAGCATTACATTACACGACCCCACTGCCTCGTGAACAACACACGGGATTTCACAGGGACCACTTCACCAGCGCTTCCACATAACAGTATAGGTAATATACAAAATGTATTCAGTTATACATTTTGTCGCTTCAACCTCACTGCGTACTTTAACCAATTCAGCTCTCACATCTGTACCATGGACTATGGACCAGAGCATATTTTTGACATTTTCGATTATAATAAAGTATATATCATTTTTAGGACAAGTAAGGCTTTCCTGATTACTGTCTTGCTAAATTGATTTTACTCTTTATGAAATCTGTAGACAAAAACTGGAATAAAATAGATACATTTTTTACATTTTATTTTTTACCACTTGAGCCCTTGAAGATTTTATCCCCTTCATGACCAGGCCATTTTTTGCTATTCAGCACTACGCTACTTTAACTGGTAATTACGCAGTCATGCAAATCTGTACCCAAACAAAAGGTATATACTTTTTTTTCACACAAATAGAGTTGGTATTTGATCACCAGTAAAAAAATAAAATTTCTTCAAACATTTTGGCCAAAATTGAGTCTTTTACAAGTCTTTGATAAAATAAAATCCCAATAAGTGTATATTGATTGCTTTGCATTACAGGTATAGGATCTGCAAACTATGGCGTCTAGCTGGTTTCTCAAAAAAAAAACAAAAAACCTATGGTGTGTGTGTGTGTATATATATATGTGTGTGTGTGTGGTATCCAAAAAAAAAAAAA
>BLSH010387658.1:315099-327668 GCA_018402905.1 Glandirana rugosa | reverse complement strand
ATTCTGGATGGAATCTATCCGCTCGGTTGTGGCTGCCCTCCACCAGGGGGAATTTCTGGCGTCTCTGGACATCAGGGATGCGTACCTCCATGTGCCTATTTGTCCACGGCATCAGCTTTTCCTGCGCTTTGCAGTGGGGGACCTCCATTATTAATTTGTGGCACTCCCCTCCGGTCTGGCTTCAGCCCCTCGAGTTTTCATAAATCGGCTAGCTCCGGTGTTGGCGTTGCTGCGACAGAGAGGCATCGCGGTAGTAGCCTACCTCAACGACCTGCTCCTGCGAGCGGAGTCCGCCTCAGCTCTGGAAGAGAATGTGAGGATCACAATGACCTCGCTGCAGGATTTCGGCTGGTTGCTCAACCTGCAGAAGTCGACGGTGTCACCATCCCGTCGCCTGGAGTATCTGGGCCTGATCCTGGACACAGAGCAGGCGAAGGTTTTCCTTCCTCCAGCCAAGTTGCTGTCACTGCAGTCGGCAGTGCAAACCCTCCTGTCGCACAGACGGTCTTCATTACGATTCTGTACGCGGGTGCTGGGGCTCATGGTCTCGACTTTCAAGGCGATACCATACGCCCAGAGTCACACTCGTCTCCTTCAGCGAGCAATCCTGGCTCGGTGGGACAGGTCCCCTCGGTCTTTGGACCTTCTGAACTGTCTGAGCTCCCAGACCAGGGAGTCTCTGAACTGGTGGCTCCGGGACTCGGCGTTGACTCAGGGGAAGTCATTCCTGCCCCTTCAGTGGGTGATCATCACCACGGATTCCAGCCTTTCAGGCTGGGGCGGGATCCTGGGGCAGCAGTCTGCCCAGGGCCGTTGGTCGGCACAGGAGGCTCGCCTCCCCATCAATGTGCCGGAACTGAGAGCAATCTGATTGTGCCTATCTCACTGGACAGTGAGGTTGCAGGGTCGTCCGATTCAGATTCCGTCGGACAATGCCATGGCAGTGGCTTATGTGAACCATCAGGGCGGCACGAGGAGTCCAGCAGCTGCGGCGGAGGCAGCTCTGATACTGCGTTGGGCGGAACGGCATGTTCCGGCAATCTCCGCCATTTACATTCCGGATGTAGAAAACTGGCTGGCGGATTTTCTCAGTCGCCAGACGCTGGACCAAGGAGAGTGTTCTCTCCACCCGTAGGTGTTCAACCATATATGCCGCAGATGGGGGACGCCAGTCGTGGATCTCATGGCGTCTCGGTTCAATCGTTTAAAAGGTGAAGACCTTTGTGTCAAGAAGGAAGGATCCGTTGGCAGTGGCCATGGACGCTCTGGTGGCCCCCTGGGGCCATTATCGCCTTCTGTACGCCTTCCCTCCGATAAAGCTTCTACCATGTTTGCTACGCATGATAGTGGCGGAGGGAATACCAATAATCCTGGTGGCTCCAGATTGGCCTCGGCGCACCTGGTACGCCGACGTGGTGCAAATGGTGGCAGACGTTCCCTGGCGGCTCCCGCTGCGAGACGATCTACTGTCTCAGGGGCCCATCCTGCACCCTGCTTTACCCTCGCTGGCTTTGACGGCCTGGCTATTGAGTCCCAGGTGCTAAGAGATAGGGGAGTCGCTGACTCCGTGATCCCTACCTTGTTGAAGGCTCGCAAATGTACTTCTCGCAAGATTTACCACCGCACCTGGAATGCATTAAGATAAAAAAAATCTTCTGCCTTTACATCTCCTTTAAGCTGATTATTTTTACATGTACATCCTAAGGAAAGAGGCAATAGGTTCCGTTCAGTGCAGAGCAACTTCTTTTCATTGACATAAAAGAATGAGTTGCAAAAACAAAAAGGGAGCCTGCCTCAGCCAGTGGTCCTGTGGCCGTGGGAGGTTGATCTAGTCGTGCCTCCCACTACACTGTACTGCGATTTCATTACAAGCAGTGAGGCACAAAGTATGTGTGTTTTTACATTTTTTGCCCATTTTGTGTAAAAGTATCTGCTGAGTGGGCTGCACTTCATTGAAATTGGAGGAGATGGGGGATGAAGAACAACTTGTATAAACCATTTACGGTCATACTGGATCCATTTGTAAATTCTTCCCCTCCAGCTGAGCTGACAGGAAAGAGAAGCATGGCCAAAAAAAAAGCCTTTCCCATCATCTTGTTACACAAAGCATAAGAGTATAAACGCAGTCAATAGCAGCTCAGTTGAAGAAAGAGAATTGTCATTAACATAATTATCCTGGTACCAGACTGCTGTATGACAGCCCCGAGCAAAATGACAAGGGCAGGGAAGTTATTGAGCTTTATTTACTCAAAGGCAGCTTCGTTTCCCAATCTTGTGTTCATTTCCACCCTCTCTGTGCATTGACTGGAGAGTCATCAGGAAGAGCACATTAGATCAGGTTACTGCACAGCCCATATGAAACACATTTACTGAAAGGCTTTATTTTTGTAGCTTATACTTCGTTGAGCACTGTTTTTATTTCTTACTTAGTGGGTGTCTGTACGTTTCTGTATGATGTACACAGTGCCGAGACTGTCTTGTCAGTATGGACAATCTAGAAAATGTTGTTGCTATAAAAAAGATTAAAGGGACTTATGTTTTGTGCACATGTTCTTTATGTTTAGGGCTAAACATGTACAATTTTTAAAATGATATCCCTTTTACATTGCTATTCAATTGAAGGAATTCTAATTTACTGATTTATTTTTGCAGGGCTATATATAAGTATCTGTATGCATCCCTATAGCTATATGAGCTATATACCTCATGCTCAATTTACACACCACTGAATCATTCACAGGCATTACGCCTCCCTCCGTACCCCACTTCTTCATAAAATCCAAGTAGACATTCTATGAGAGAGTCCAAAAGCAAACAGTATTTGCTCTGATGTCTTTTTATATCTTCAGCCTAAAGCCTGGTACACACGGGCCGAATATTGGCTGGTTTAACAGAAACCACCTCACATTCGGGTAGTGTGTACAGCAGCCTGTCCGGCTTCTGTCGCATGGACATGCTGGAAAACTAGCAGGAACAAAAAAAAAAAAACACACACCTCTGTGTGTGCCAGACTTTATATTTAAAGCCAAAGTGTTCTGTGAATCATACCGCTGTATTAACTAAATTAAATTTCAACCCCAAGGTTTTTGCAAAACATACCCTCACACTGTGAGTTCACCCATTAGTATAACATTTATTAGATAGTAAAAATAATTGCAAAATATGTTAATACTGGCTGCGTTTTTGTGAGAAGCCAGGGAGAGATAGGGGTGGTGCTGTTGATGGGGGGGGCGGGGTCAGAAGTACCAGGGAACTGAATGGGATAGTTAAGCTTTTGGGGAGAAAAGCAAACCTAAAATTACTACAAGGATGAGGTAGAGCTGCACAATCGGTAAAAAAAAAAAAATGCCATCTGAATTCAACCTCCTCACAATCTTAATCCGGCATTTCCACAATTAAGTCCCCTTTCACACATGCAGACCATTCATCAGTTCTGTCATATCAAAACGGATGACGTATTCATCTGTTTTTCATCAGTGCTCATCAGTTTTTCATCAGTTTTTTTTACATCCACTACCAATGCAAAAACGGATGACGTATTTATCAGTGCTCATCAGTTTTTTTTACATCCACTACCAATGCAAAAACGGATGACGTATTCATCAGTGCTCATCAGTTTTTCATCCGTTTTTTTTTTACATCCACTACCAATGCAAAAACGGATGAAAAACTGACCATTTGTCAGTTTACATCCGTTTTTCGACTGATCCGTTGTTTTGAACAGTGGTCTTTCAAAAGCAATTTTTTGGGAAAATATATGCTTCAATGAATTTAAAAAAAATATTAAAAAGTAAAGTTAGCCCATTTTTTTCTATAATGAAAATGTTACGCTGAGAATCCTCATCTTTATTCTAAGCAAAAAAAAAAAAATCATGATTCTCATTTTATCCAGAATCATGCAGCTCTAAGGTGAGGTAATTGGCTGCTAAGCACTTTAAAAGTCTAAGTTCACCTTTTGTTAAAAAAAAAAAAAAAATGGAGCCTGCAAAACATTTCACCTGTAATCAGGAGATTGTGTGTGCAGTGTCGGGCTACTGCAGACGCTCTTGGCACCTGACTGCCAATACGTCCATACAGGTATTGTCTGCAAGAAGTGTCAGTGGACTACAGAGGTGTTGATGAGCTCCCTGTTGGTTCATTGAAAGCTACAAGCCATCTGCTGCAGTGGCAGACAGGACTTGTAGGACTTGTAACATGTTACAATACTCCTTGAATATGGGTGTAACATGTTACTAAAGGTAAACTTATCCTTTAGGCACATTTCACACGGCCGTTCCATTCAGGTCCGTTTCCAGGTGGACCTCTATGGAGCGACGGATGTCAGCGGTGACATGTCTGCTCCTGTCCCGTAAAATCAGACGGATGACAACGGACAGACGGTCCATTGACATCCGATTTCCCATAGAGGAGAGCGGGGCTCCGACAGATCCGTCTCTGCATAGTGGGCAGAGACTGATCTGATCCCCGCGGAGCCCGCCCACGGATGCGGTTGTGTGAAAGGGGCCTTATAGTGAAACTTCAGGAATTGTAACCATTTAAAAAATATGCTGGTTTATAAGGGGTTAACTCCAATGAGCTGTATGCCACCTCGCAGACTTACCTTTATTTACTTATTTACATGTTTACTGAGTTCTAGGGGTATATTTATTGATATTCCAGCACTGTGACAGGAGAGATGCTCTCTGCTACACAACAGCCACTCTGCCCTCCACTCCACTGGCCATTCACAGAATACATTGCATAATACCATGCCTTTGGTAGGAGGGGCAGGCAGAGTGGCTGCAAATGACTCTGCAGCTGCTGTATCAAAGACACAAAGGTCCATTGTTGGAGCACCGGAAGAATAGCGAAAGCTGTATTCCCATCGCTCAGCTAAAATGTACATTGCAAATAAAAATTAAATCTACAAGGTGTCATACAGTGTTCATTTTGACATCAAATTTTGATTAGCTTTTGGTTATAGTCTTTTAACTAAAATCCAATTTTAGTTTTAGTTCTCTGAATTGCTTTAGTTTTAGTCAACCTAAATCTAATGGGTTTAGTTAAATTTTAATACGTTATTTAAGCAATTCTTTAATATTTCCGAACTCATATACTCCTGGAGTAAAAATCTAATATCATGCTATTATTTTATTAAGGGTTGAACATGCACTACAGACAGAGATTTAGACCCCTTTCACACATGTGCGAGTTGTCCTGCGATTTGGGACTGCAAAGTCCCATGACAAGCTGTTCCCCATTATTTCCAATGAGTACCGTTCATATCTGTACGACTTTCAAGTTGTGCCAACTTCAAAGTAGTCCCTGCATTACTTTGGCCCAACTTTCATGCAACTTGAGGTCCAAAGACTTCATTGTTAAACCCTCAAAGTCTCATACAAATCGCACCTGAATAATATAGATGTGATTTCTGTGTACGACTTTGTAATATGTTTTCATTGAGCCAAAGTTGCAACAAAGTTGGACCGAAGTCGTACTGATCCCAAATCGCGGCAAAAAAATGCGGTAAAATTGGGTCGCATAAGTGTGAAAGGAGCTTTATGCCCCGTACACACAATCTGAAAATCAGACAATCTTCCGTTTTTTTTTTTTGCATGCCCATCTCAGATCGAATCGGAAGAGTGTACTAAAGTCACGAAAATTCTCGTACCACAGAATAAAAAAATCTGAAGTGATGTCATGTGTTGTAGTGTATTTGTATTGTATTTTCAAACGACAACCTTACTGATTAATCGAAAATCATATGATCTGGTACCATGCAATCAAATTTTTCATGCATGTCCTATTGAATATTATCTGATGAACTGTCATGATCGGCGCTCGTAAGCTGTGTACTAACGATCCGATTATCATACGATCGCATCGTATGCGGTATTTTTCGGATTGTGTGTACGGGCCATTAGCCGGTGTGACATAACGTCTTTATAACTAAAACCAAGTTTTATAAACAAACAAATATATTGCTTTATGACGAGCAGAAGAAGTACAACTTGAAAATGTAAAAAACCCCAAAAAACTGTTAACTCAATTGGCTGTAATGCCATTTATTGCACATATTATCTGAATATATTGCCAACATTAAGGCCTCATACACACGGGCGTCTGAGAAATAATAAGCAAAACGTTGGGTCTGCTGTTTTAGAAAAATCTGCATTTTTTTTTTTTTTTGGCGTTCTGCATCAGCGTTCGTGAGCTTCGGCGTCAATAGGCGTTAAAAAAAAAAAAAAAAATCAGTCCTCTGCTATTTTTCAACCTAAAAACGCCAGCGTTAGCGGGCGTTTTGCCGATTAGCGTCAAACGCCAAAATGCTACAGCCTCAGAACGCGATAGTCCCGCGTTCTAGAAACAGCTCACTAATGCCGACGCCCTCTACTGCTCAAAAATGTCAGCGTTTTTAGTGGGCCATTGAATAACATGGAGAGCTGCAAAAAAAAAAAAACGCCCAAAAAAGTGGCGTCAAAAAATGCCTGTGTGTATGAGGCCTAAATATTAAGGAAAAAAAATAATTAAAGCTTTTTTCTTAATTTTTTTTTCTTTTAACAGCTTAGTAGGTGCCCCCTACTTATTCTTATGTGGTAGTGCAGTGTTAATTTTGATGTCAAATGTCAATTTAGTTTTAGTCATAGTCTCTTGACTAAAATGCCATTTTAGTTTGTCGTATTTTAGTCATCTCAATTGTTTTAGTCTTATATCAGTAGACAAAAAAAATTAACACTGGTGTCATACACGTTGTTGTACTTAACCACCTTCTAAGCCAGCAGATATTTGAAAGTGCTCCAGTTCCTGGCGTACTAATTTAAGGCTGTGCTCACACTATTGTGAATTGGATGCAGGTTTCCTCGCATCCAGCTTGCATGGCAGGAGAGAGTGCCTGGCTCTTTATGGAGCCGGTTCACACATCTCCGGAGCGGCTCTGGTGCGAATTGCACAGGAGTGCTGTGCATCTCTTGACCGTTTCAGGTCCAAATTCAACCAGAAACCCGGGCTGAAATGGTGAACAGGCCCCCTGCTGGGAGCCGCTCCGTGCTATAGTGTGAACCCAGCCTAAAGCTATGAAAAATGCATTTTGGTGCTTGCAGGCCTGGCTTTAAATATTACCTTGTGTACAGCTGCAAATTCTGCCTTATTCATGGTCATTTTGTTTTTTCCCTCATGCATCTGCGCTATAAGCGGTTTTCTTTCAGGTGTTTGCTACAGATGTTGCTCTTTACACAGAAGTGACCACTAGAGGTTGTGGGGTTGGTTCATGCAGTGCTGTTTACAAAGCAGGGAACACACCACTATATGGGTAGCACTGTGTCTGAAAACAGATCTTTATTTTACTTTCAGTGGTTTCCACTAGCTGGAAACGTCTGCCTTCATCAATGACATCCAAAATATTTGTGTTGCTGTATGATCAAAGGCCTCATTGTTATGGGGAGCTTTCTAATGGTGATGTATAAGAGATGGAAATTTCCACAGGGGTGGAACAAACAGAAAAAAAAACTGAAATACAATGCATATTAAAAGCCTGTTTCGGATTGTTTTACATGGAAACTACTAAACTGTCCGACAGTTGGTTAACTAAAAGCGCTAGGCTTTAAACCCAGTAATATCTAGGAAACATTGCAACAGCCAAAGTCTACCCAGTGCACCTTAGGCCTCATGCACACAGGACGTTTTTTGACTGTTTTACAGCAGCTGTTTTTAGCTGCAGATGTTTTTTTCTACAGTCAATAAACCCTCCATCATGTTGTCCTATGTGTTCATGCACACATAGGTTATCAACTGTTTTAGCAGACTTTTTGAGCTGTAAAAAGAACCCAAGACCAGAGGGTTCTTTTGGACGTTTTTCAGCTGTAAAAACGTTCAAACGGCCAAAAACGCTCAAAAATGTAGATCCCCAACGTTTTGGAAGTTTTAGACCAATTGAAAAAAAACCCCTGGCCCTTTAAAAACGCAAAAAAAAAGCGCAAAGACGGCGGTAATATGACGCTGGTAAAAGCTGAAAACATCCTTGTTAAGCTACTGACGTTTTTTGGATGTTTTTTTAAAGTCCTGTGTGCATGAAGCCTTAAAGTGAACCTGAACCCAAAAGGTGAAGATTTAAGTCATTAAAGGAGTTGTAAAGGCAGAACGTTTTTTATCTTAATGCATTAAGATAAAAAAAAAAACTTCTGTGTGTGGCAGCCTCCCCAGCACCCCCCTAATTACTTACCCGAGACCCTTCTCTCTCCAGAGATGTCCACGAGTGTCTGAGCTGTCCCAGACACTAATCCTGATTGGCTGAGACAGAGCAGCAGAGCCATTGGCTCCCATGGCTATAAATCAAAATCAGTCAGCCAATCAGGGGAGAGAGGGGGTGGGGCCGGGTCAGGGCTCTCTGTCTGAATGGATACACTGAGCTCTGACTCCGGTGCCCCCTGTAGCAAGCTGTTCGCTGAGGGGGCACTCACTAGAGGGAGGGGCCCGGAGCACAGAAGAGGGACCCGAGAAGAGAAGGATCCGGGCTGCTCTGTGCAAATCCAACTGCACAGAGAAGGTAAGTAGAACATGTTGTTTTTTTGTTTTTTTTAAACCAAAAAAAAAAACAGAGCCTTTACAATACCTTTAAGTCCCTTTAACCCCTTCATGCCTAAGTCTTTATCTGACACTTTTTTCTTAATCTGTATTTTTGCGAGAAAATTACCTAAAACCCCCAAACGTGTATATTTTTTTTAGCAGAAACCACAGAGAATAAAATGGCGATCGTTGCAATGTTTTAGGTCACACTGTATTTGCGCAGCGGTTTTTCAAATGCAATTTTTTTTTTTTTGGAAGAAATACACTTTCATGAATTAAAGAAAAAAAAAAAAACAGTAAAGTTAGCCCAATTTATTTGCATAATGTGAAAGATGATTTTATGCCAAGTAAATAGATCCCTAACATGTTGTGGAATGGCGACAAACTACGGTACTTAAAAATCTCCATAGGCGATGCTTTAAAAATTTCTACAGGTTACCAGTTTAGAAATTACAGAGGAGGTCTAGTGCTAGAATTATTGCTCTCGCTCGAACGATTGCGGCGATATCTCACGTGTGGTTTGCACACCGTTTTCATATGTGGGCGGGACTTACGTATGCGTTCGCTTCTGCGTGTGAGGGATGGGGTGCTTTAAAAAAAAATGTATTTTTATTTTTACACTGTCCCTTTCAGTTTTTTTTTCTGATCACTTTTATTGCTGTCACAAGGAATGTAAACATCCCCTGTGCCCTTGTGACACTAATAGGCAGTGACAGGTACTCTTTATGGAGAGATCTGGGAAGACCCCAAATTCCTCCTTTGCGCTGAAAGGCATTCCAAATACGACTCTTAAGGGTTTACTAGATCCGAGACCTGATCAAAGCCGATTCCGGCTTTATTTGGGTCTCCGGCCAGCTGGCTGATGTGCTGGCTGGTCACTCGGGCCTCCCGGTGGGACGGGCGAGCCGCAGCAGGGTTGGGGGTGGGGTGTCCCCACCCACTGCTTGTAATAACAGCCGAGCGGCTGCTTGGCCCCTTTGGCTATTATTACGAGAAAGCCGACCGTCGGCTCTAAAAAAGGTACGGGGGTGATGCTTGCAGCTGCATGTATCACCCTGGGACAACCCCTTCAAGCCGAAGGCTGCCTATTTGCGTTACGTCGCCATGAAGGGGTTAATCTTCCTTGTAGAAGCAACAGTGTGCTGCCTCCCTTTAAACTTTAGCCCTATCTCGATCCAGTGATGTGCAGCTGCTTGCTATGAGGGGGGGACTCGGCAAGAGGGAGGGGCCAGGAGCACAAGGGGGGGGGGGCATGAGAAGAAGAAAATCAGGGCTGCTCTGTGCAAAACCACTGCACAGAGCAGGGAATTGTAAAATGTTTGTTTAAAAAGAGAAAGCCTTTAATATCATAAGGCATATGAGTAGTGTACGTCCACATGAGTTTAGATACACTATGTACAGTGCCTTGAAAAAGTATTCATGCCCCTTGAAATTTTGCCATGTTATAAAAAAAAAAAAAACCTACATTTATTTTATTGGGATTTTATGTGATGGACCAACACAAAGTGGCACATAATTGTGAAGTGGAAGGAAAATGATAAATGGTTTTCGACATTTTTTTACAAATATGTGAAAAGTGTGGGGTGCATTTGTGTTCAGCCTCCCTGAGTCAATACTTTGTAGAACCGCCTTTCACTGCAATTACAGCTGCAAGTCTTTTTGGGGAAGTCTCTACCCTCTTTGCACATCTAGAGATTTTTGCCCATTCTTCTTTGCAAAATAGCTCAAGCTCTGTCCAATGGGATGGAGAGCGTCTGTGAACAGCAAAGTCTTGCCACAGATTCTTAATTGGATTTAGGTCTGGACTTTGACTGGGCCATTCTAACACATGAATATGCTTTGCTCTAAACCATTCCATTGTAGCTCTGGCTGTATGTTTAGAGTTGTTGTCCTGCTGGAAGGTGAACCTCCGCCCCAGTCTTAAGTCTTTTGCAGACTCTAACAGGTTTTCTTCTAAGATTGCCCTGTGTTTGGCTCCATCCATCTTCCCATCAACTCTGACCAGCTTCCCTGCCCCTGCTGAAGAAAATCATCCCCACCACATGATGCTGCCACCACCATGTTTAACGGCGGGGATGGTGTGTTCAGGGTGATGTGCAGTATTAAAGTGGTTGTCAACCTGTGACAATCACTTTAACCTACAGGTAGATGGGCTGCATATCTCCAAAACCTGCACGGTTCAGGAGATATGCAGTATTTTGCATGTGCCGACGTCATGTTGGCACATGCCAGTGAAGAAACGGCCTCCGTGCCGTTTCTCCACTGACCCTGTGCCATGACTGGCGGCTCCCGTGCGCATGTGCGAGAGTGACGTCACATGACTCCAGGCAGTCACAGAGCCAGAGTCGCGGCCCCAGAAGGAAGAGGGGCAGAAGATGGACGCCGCCAGCACAGGGGACAGCGCTTCCTTTCCAGGTAAGTGGCACATAATGGGCTACTATGCGATGCATAGTAGCCCATTATGCTTCAACTTTACAGGGTTATAACCCTGGTAACTCAATCTGGGTTTACTTTCTCTTTAATTTTCTGCAACAGTGTTTTGCTTTTGGGTCAAATTTTGGTCTCATCTGACCATAGCACCTTCTTCTACATCAGTGGTTCTCAACCTGGGGGTCAAATGCTGATTTGCCAGGGGTTGCCGGTCTATTCTCAGAGCCTGCGCCGCTCTCCTAGCCTTTTCGCAGCCACTCAACAGGGCTGTTCCTGGAGCCCACGGCCGCCCATTCAGTTCACTGTATCATGGAGAGGAGGGAGCCGAGAGAGACACGGAGCAATGCAGGGGGAACCCAGTGGACACTGACAGTATGTGTCACTGATTCAGGCACCCAGTAATGCCGCTGAACCCAGTCCCCACCACCACTACCATTGATTTCATCCCCCCAGCACTCCCACTCAAAGCTTAGCACTGCCACTCATCCCTTCCCTCTCAGCATTGCCACTCATCCCCTTACCCCCCACCCACACTGCCATTCACCCCCCTTCCCTTCCCCAGCACTGCCACTCACCCCCCTTCCCTTCCCCAGCACTGCCACTCATCCTCTTCCCCCCACCCGCACTACCACTCATCCCGCCTCCGAAGACGTCAGATGACGAAACGCGTAAGCTGGAGCCTGAGACGTCACAACGCTCACCCACCATCATTGTATACGGAACACGGAGATCTCCCTGCTAACAGCGGAACAGCAGCTAGCAGCGAACGCTTGATCTGACTTCCCTAAGTGTGAGTACGATCGGCACTTGTGTGCCACTGAGTTATACGTTATCACACCATTGTGGTTTTCCTTCCTCCTTGTATATGGATGCGGGCTGAGACACGGGACAGCAGAATTAATACCGGGGACATCCACGCTGGTTTCTCCCCTACAACGGGTTGGTCTCACATACACCTGTGCAACATCGATCATTACCGAGGGAGCCTCGGATGCTGACACTGATAGGGCTGCATTTACAGGGGCCTGTCACGGCAGCAGATTCACGGACTGGAATCAGGGTATTTTTCATATATCATTAAGTTGATTTCAACTTTGCTCCTTTTGCTTTTTGTAATTGGTCACTTATCACTTTATATCCTTGTATTTTTACCACATGCAATCACTCCATAGGCTGCACCAAACTGTCTTCATTTCATACTATACACATCCACATACCCATGGTGTTTGAGACAGGGCTGTGCCTCTTTAACAATTTACAACATACACTTTAACAGGTCCTACATTTCATTATTTCATCATTTTTTCATATCTTCTTATATATTTTGTATATTTTATTCATCACGGTTTTTCACTTTACACACATCTTCATTTTCACTGAAGTCACATTCACATTCTATTGTTTGCACACTAGCACTTTTCTGGCAGCGCCGTTTTGCCATTTAAAACTGCACAAATTCACCCCCCTTCGCTTTCCCAGCACTGCCACTCATCCCCCTTCCCCAGCACTGCCACTCATCCCCCTTCGGATACCTCACTAACGTACACCATTTTTATGTTCCTATATTTCACTATTCACTGGTTAATGTTTTTCGTTTT
>BLSH010387658.1:293524-307638 GCA_018402905.1 Glandirana rugosa | reverse complement strand
GAAGAAGGTGGCCTGGTCCGATGATTCGCGCTTTCTTTTACATCATGTGAATGGTCGGGTGTGTATGCACCTGGGGATGAGATGGCACCAGGATTTGCTATGGGAAGAAGGCAGGCTGGCAGAGGCATTGTAATGCTTTGGGTAGAGCTGCACGATTAATCGTATTAAAATCGCGATCTCGATCTACCCCCCCCTGCGATCTCCATCAAGCATTACCGCGATTTTCAGTGCAGTTAATGGGTCCGACTTGCGGGGCGAATCAGCGCGACTAGACAGTAATAAAAGTGAATGCAAGTTGCCTGAAGGCTTTTCAAGTCGGAGCGACTTGAGTCTCAGGGGAAGTCAGGGGAAGTCTGGGCAGAGAGCCAAGTTCTGAGTCATCATTGATAAAAGACACAAAGTAATTTTACTTCAAAAGCTGTGTGAACTCCCCTTCTATAGTTGTTTGGTTTAACCATTTAAAGACTAAATCTTTCCTCACACTTGCTCTTTACAAATAAAAATCCATTATTTTGTCCTAGAAAACTTAGAACCCCCAAACATTATATATTTTTTTTTAGCAGAGACCCTAGAGAATAAGATGGTGGTTGTTGCAATATTTTATGTCACACGCTGTTTGCACAGCGGACTTTTAAACGCAATTTTTTTGGAAAAATTACCCTTTCAAAAACCTAAACAGTGCTGTTAGCCCAATTTTTTTGTATATTTAATATATTACGCCGCGAGAATCGTGAGAGAATCGTGATCTTTATTCTAAGCAAAAAAATCGTGATTCTCATTTTGGCCAGAATCGTGCAGCTCTAGCTTTGGGCAATGTTCTGCTGGGAAACCTTGAGTCCTGCCATTCATGCCATTACTTTGACATGTACCACCTACCTAAATATTGTTGCTGACCAAGTACACCCCTTCATGAAAATGGGTGGTCTCTTTTAGCAGGGTATGTGCCCTACCACACAAAAAATGGTTTGAGGAACACAAGTTGGAGGTGTTGACTTGGCCCCCAAATTCTCCAGATCTCCAGATGTGCTGGAAAAACAAGTCCGATCCATGGAGGCCCCATCTTACAGGACTTAAAGGATCTGCTACTGATGGCTTGGTGCCACAGTATACCTTCAGAGTTCTAGTGGCATCCATGCCTCAATGGGTCAGGGCAGTTTTGGAGGCAAAAGGTTGACCTACTGAATGTTAGGTTGGTGCTCATAAAGTTATGGCTGATCTGTGTGGATTTGCTATTTAGTAACTGATGCCTAAGGCCGTCCATACATGGTTTGAATCCTGAATTAATTTTCTTTCGTAAATCTTATCTAAGAATTTTAGAATTTTGCACCATACATGGGCTACAGCAATGATGCGACCATCGAATTTAAGTGATCGGGCATGTGGGAAATTTTTTGAAAAACAAACCATTTTCCAATCAATGATGGGATATTCATGTGAGAAATATAATCTAAAAAGAAATACACATGAGCGCAAGGAAAGAATATTCCTGGAAAGGAAAGATTCCCAGCTATGAAAATTATTTTCTATAGCAACATGAGGTGAAATTGAAGGCTTGGTCGTTTTTCGAAATCAATGGTGGCACCATCGGATTACACAATGCACAAAAATTCTGATTTTCGCATATGTCTCTCTATCTATTTATATCATTGAGCATTAATTGACTGGTACATTTGACATGTGCCTAACCTCTTGACCTACATTTGACCTAGATAAAGCTTCTTTTTGCATTCTCATAGACTTGTATAGAGAGAGAAGCAAAAGCCAATTAACACAGCTCTTTAAAATGTTCCTTAAGCTGTTAATAATTAACAAAGCTGAGTGTTACCTGGAAGAATGATAAGCACACACTGTTGGCAGCCTATGAGAACTGTAGTAATAAAAGAGGGAAAAAAATCAAGCAGCCATTGAAGTTTAGAAAGTGTCTTGCATAATATTATTTTTTTTTTAATCAGTGACTCGCTAGGATTAATAGGATTTTTGTTTTTAGAGCTTGCACCTCTAAAAACAAGTCAGTGGTGAAAGCTCCTCTACTTGACAGGCTCCCTTTAACATTGCAGCAGAGCATGACAGATCTACACATTAAAGGAAGACTGTAGTTTTATTTAAAAACAAGAAATATATGACTGCTACAAGCAGCTGTTGGGAAGCTTATCTACACTGGAGAAAATAATTATATGATCCCTTGCAGATTTTGTACGTTTGCGCCCCCCCCCCCCCACCAGTTTGATCCCCTACCAGCCAACGATAATTCTGGCTCCCACAGTCCGGCTACAGTATGTTCTCATATATGGTACACAGATTAGTCCTGTCAATTCAAGAAGGCGATCCTAACGATAACTCGTCATGTGTATAAAAGACACCTATCCACAGAATCTCCTTTTTCCCTTTCAAACCTCACCATCATTGGAAAGACCTAAGAGCTGTCATAGGATCTGCACAAGGCTGGAATGGGCTACAAAACCATCAGCAAGAAGCTTGGTGAGGAGACAACTGTTGGAGCGATTATTTGCAAATGAAAGAACTACAAAATAACCATCGATCACTGTCAATCTGGAGCTCCATGCAAGTTTTCGCCTCACGGGGTAAGCATGATCATGAGAAAAGTGAGGGATCAGCCCAGAACTACATGGGAGGAGCTTGTGAATGATCTCAAGGCAGTTGGGACCACAGTCACCAAACAACCATTGGTAACACAATATGCCGCCTTGGATTGAAAACCTGCAGCGCCTCCAAGGTCCCTGTCCTCAAGAAGGCACATGTACAGGCCCGTCTGACATTTGCCAATGAACATCTAAATGATTCAGAGAAGGATTGAGAGATAGTGCCTTTGTCAGGTGAGACCAAAATTGAGCTCTTTGGCATTAACTCGACTTGCCATGGTTGGAGGAAGAAAAATGCTGACTATGACCCTAAGAACACCATCCCTACAGTCATGCATGGAGATGGAAACCTTATGCTTTGGGGCTTTTTCTCTGCTAAAGGTACAGGCCGACTTTGCTTCATTGAGGGGCCAATGGACAGGACCATGTATTGTAAAATCTTGGATGAGAACCTTCTTCCCTTAGCTAGAACACTGAAGATGGGTCGTGGGTGGGTCTTCCAGCATGACATTGACCCAAAACATGCCGCCAAGGCAACAAAGGAGTGTCTCAAGAAGAAGCACATTAATTTAAGGTCAAGGAGTGGCCAAGCCAGTCTCCAGATCTTAATCCTATAGAAAATTTATGGAGGGAGCTGAAACTTCAAGTTGCTCAGCAACAGCTAAGAAACCTTAAGGATTTAGAGAAGATCTGTAAAGAAGAGTGGACCAAACATTTGCTTAATGCGTTTTTTCTGTATTTTTGGTTTATATTCTGTCTCTATCATTTAAAATACAGCTATGGTAAAAATTATAGACCCTTCATTTCTTTGTAGGTGGGCAAACTTACAAAATCTGCAGGGAATCAAATTATTATTTTCCCCACTGTATATAAAAGGCTGGAGTTCAGCCTTATGTATTCCTTTGTTACCCCCTTCAGTGGCATCTTTTACCGGTTCCACACCGCGCAGTATATTTACTGCGGCGGTTTTGACACTTAGCGCGAATCGCCGTAAAAAGGCGGCAATGGCGTGCTCGTGCCCGACACACTCCGGAGGAGTGTACCCGTGGCTCCGGCAGACCCGATGTCCGCCCGCGAGCCACAATGAGCTGCTAGAGAAAAAGAGCGATGAACCGCCGATGTAAACACGGCAGTTCCCCGCTCTTTCAATGGGGACATAAGAGATCTACTGATCAGTTAGATCTCTTATGCCCATGGTAGTCCAGCCCCCCACAGTTAGAACACGCCCAGGGAACACAGTTAACCCCTAGATTGCCCCCTGCAGGTTAACCCCTTCACTGCCAATGACATTTATACAGTAATCAGTGGACATTTAAATTTCTTATCGCTGTATAAATGTCATTGGTCCCAAAAAAGTGTCAAAATGTCCGACATGTCCGCCCCAATATCGCAGCACCGCTAAAAATCGCAGATCGCCGCCATTACTAGTAAAAAATATATAAAAACCCCAGAAATGATTTCTCATCATCCGTAAACGCGGCAACTTTTGCGCAAACCAATCAAACGCCGATTGCGATATATTTTTCTTTTACCATAAATATGAGGAAGAATATAAATCGCCCAAAACAGATGAAAAAAAATTTTTTTTAGATTTTTTTTTTTTTTTGGATTTGAATTTTATCAAAAAGTAAGAAATATATATATATTTTTTTTTTTCAAAATTGCCGCTCTTTCTTTGTTTATTGTGGCGATCAAAAATGACGCAGCAGTGATCAAATACCACCAAAAGAAAGCTCTATTTGTGGGGAAAAAAGGACGCAAATTTTGTTTGGGTACAACGTCGCACGACTGCGCAATTGTCAGTTAAAGCGACGCAGTGCCGAATCGCAAAAAGTGCTCTCGTCAGGAAGGGGGTAAAACTTTCCGGGGCTGAAGTGGTTAAGGAATAACAGCAGTAACAAATGAAATCCCCATTTGTTAACCCTTGAAGTTTTCATATCTCAGATCAGAGATTTACATCCTCTTACTGCTTCTGCCTGTCACTGACCTCCTAGCAGACACAGTTTAGTATTAGAATCCAGTATCTATTTGTAGGCCTCACTTTGTTACCACATTCTCTTAAAGCAGGATGCATTTTTTTACATCCTGTCCTTGGGGTTAAGCATTGACAGATTGACATAATGGCTGCATGGGCAGGGGAACTGCATTGGGAAACATGTTTGTATGTTAGCACCCATCGCTGAATGTCAAGTGATGCGTTGACTTTATCCTTTAATAGAGGGATAGTAAAAGGTAAGTGAACAAGAGAATCCTACAACACCAGGGATGAAAGTGATGCAAATTAGAATCACATTATTAGATTAGCATTCTGTGTGGGAAAGTTCAGCAACAACTAGTTTAGTCACACCCTAGGATTATGCTGCTTATATTCTACCCAGCGGGCCTGTCCCGGATATACAATACCATTATTTCACTCCAGTTCTTGGCATTTCCTGGTTCATTAACATAATCTTGTATCGCCTGTCATGTTGTTATAATGCTTCTGATATCTGACCCAAACACACAACTCTTTTAAGTCCTGTAAATATCTTATCATTCTCTTACAATTTTGAATTCTCTAGCCTGTGTGGCAAGTTACAGATCATAGTTCTGTACATGAAAGGAGCCTGTGACCAACACTAGTGACAAATGCTGTCACTGCAAAACAGGGGGAAAAAAAATCTAGTATCAGTTCATACCATTGTCAAGGATGTATAGTGTCTTCCTTCCAGCTTTTTTTTCAAGTGTATATCAAGCCAAAAAACTTTTTTTTTCTCTAGTTTGGATAGAGTGGGGAAGTATTAGATCGGGGGCAGGCAACCATAAAGAGGTTGATATCTACCTGAACGACATGGTCGAAGGCAACAGTCACCAGGTACAGTGTCACCTCCTCACACCTTATTTAATCCCCTAATTGCCATACTACCATGTCACAATCATCTGCGTTGCACAGGAATATGGACTCCTCACCATCTGTCAAACATATTCTGATCGCTTTTCAAAGGAGCAGCAGTGTCTGCTGCACTTGTGAATGAGCTCTTAGTTGCATTCAGCAGCAGCACCCTTAGGGCTCATTTACACACAAAGTTGGGGGGCTCGGTTGCATCACGGTTTTGAAACAAGAATTAGCTGGATGCCCGCACTCCTGTGTAATCTCTTTATTGTGAATGAATGAGGATACAGCACAATGGTGAACTACAAATACAAGCTGACGCATTTCACACCTGTTACGGGTGCTTAGTTATTGCTTTGACTAAGCACCAGTAACAGGTGTGAAACGCGTCAGCTTGTACTTTTAGGTCACCATTGTGCTGTATCCTCATTCATTCACAATAAAGAAATTGCGCAGGAGTGCGGCCGTCCAGCCAATTCTTGTTTCATGTTCCTGTCTACATACAGGGCCTGCACCCTCCATCTGGGATAGAGTATACGGAGCAGCAGGGTGAGTGAGGTAGTCCTTGAGCGATGTATATACATTGATGCGTCGCGGTTTTTCCGCCCCCAATCCCTACCCCCTTTAGTTGTTGAGGCAGCAGCCAAAGTTGTACACATGGCGCAACAGGAATTGAACCCTCTGTTGCTTTTGATGGTTGCTACCGCCTGCCAATCACAAACCATTCAAGTAAATGGGGCCACTCTGCAAGCGCCCTGCAACTGCATGCTTCTGTGGGTCCAAGGGATTAAAGCAAGTGGTGAGAAAGCAATACAATGCTGCCTGCTTTACTTCCTTGTTTGCTGTACTGCACAAGGTTGCAGGGCATTTGCAGAGAGAACCCTTTCACTTGAATGGGTCATACTTGGCAGGTGTTACACCCACTAATCATTACAGGGCGTATAACTTCTGCTGCAGCTGCAACATGTGTACACCCCTGGCCACTGCAGCTAAAGGGGGTGTGGTTGACGAGCGGGTGGTAAAAGCACGTCTTAATTATGGGGTTTTCCACCCCCCCAAACTACAAATGTAAATTAACCCTTACTGTTCTAAGGCTGCTTTCACATTGATGAGGTTTATCTACACTGTGGGTGCAGTGCAGTGCATCTGCGACTTTCCTGGGTAGCAGCACTTTGCCATAGACTTCTATTATATCCTGCAGGTGTGAACCAAAACTGCATTCAGAAAGTGGACCAAACCCACTGAATATAATAGACATCTATAGCTAAGCACAGCAAACTCGCAGGAAAGCTGCAGGTACACTGCACCTGTATGAAAGCAGCCTTATACTATTATGCCCAGTGTATTGCTTCACACTGACCTGAAGATCTCTTCTTTCCTGCGGCTGGCACCACTCTGAAGACTGCTAACCGGGATAAGAGGTGGAGTGCAGTTGTTATCACTCCGCATGGGACAAGAGCCTGCACTACAGAGGAGGCATCAGCTTATGCTGCTACTCCTCCCTACTACAGCTCCAACTTTACAAGTAGTCCCCTTGCATTGTACTCTAATTGATGTTCTGGAATGGCGGGTCACCAAGCCCAGACCAAGATCTACCAGTCACCTGACTGCGATCTACAAATTGCTGGATTAGATTTTCCATGACAACGGATGAGTGTTCCTCTCCCCTGCAGCCATTGTCATGTTTAAAATTGATGAATTGGAGATCCCATCTGTTACTACAGCAGATGGACTTGTACTTCTCAATAGATTGGGTGCAGTAATTGGCGCACCCATAATCAATTGGATTTTCCTCCAGCTAAAGCCAGCCATAGACTGTTTGAATTTCAGACGGTTCAGGCCCCCCTCCTGCTGAGCAGTGGGGAGAATACAATGGCTCAGTGGGAAGGATTCCCCTGTCAATACTGACATGGGGGAATCAAGCTAATTTCTTGGCCTGCTTAACGGTCAATATGTAGGTGCAGGGGAGTGAGCTGGAGGAAGTGTTTGCAGGAGCTTGTAATTCTGTGCGATCCATTGATAGCAGGTGCGATGCTTTGCAGGTTCCTGTAAAAAAATTCCTGCAAAAAAACACACACACACACACATATATATTTTTTTTTTCTTCATAGCTGAACTATAACTATATTTATGTGTAGTGATATGAGAGTGGTGTTCATACCTTTTCATGGATTTGTGATTTTATATGAGTGACTTACCAGTAAAATATTGGTGATACTTATTTGTAGTGCTGCAGACATTTTTAGGGACAATTGAGGTTGCAGTAGTTCACGTGTCCAGCTGACAACATTTTAGCAGAATGGAAGTGAGACACAAATCTGTAAGGCCGGTTTCACACGGCCGTGTCTGTAAATGAACTCCGTTTGCCCAGCGGGGATCACTGTGCAGTAATCCAGAGCACACTGTATAAATATTTTATAAAAATGAGCGTTGTAAATAGCTATTTGGAGCGTTCTTCGGGCCAGTCCTGTGACTCGCGGCCGCTTCTCAGCAAAGAGACAAGGCATCTGCAGGACAGACTGAGCAGCCACATGATCTCCCTGACTGATGTCAGAGGGAGATCCCGGCCCCTCCTGCAGATGCCATCCATCGGAGCTGAGAAGTGGCCGCGAGTCACAGGACCGGCCTGAAGACATCTCTAAATAGATATTTACAACACTCGTTTTTATAAAATATTTACACAGTGTGCTCTGCATTAATAAAGTGGAGGGGCTGGCAGTGAGTCATAATTGTGAGTTAACAACCACTTTAATACCATAAATGATAACCTGATGATATTAGATTTTTACTTATGCTTAAATAATGCATTAAAATTTAACTAAACCTGTTAGATTTTAGTCGACTAAAATGTACTGGAGATTTTAGTCGACTAGTCATCTGAATTGTTTTAGTCATATTTTAAAGTTCGACTAAAAATAAAATGGCATTTATACAGTGTGCTCTGGATTACTATAGTGGAGGGGCTCACAGTGTATATTAATAATAGCGGCGGGCGAGTGGGGGATCGGGGAGACGCAGAAAGGAGCTGGAAGGAGGGAATGAGGGAGAGATGAGAGTAGGGCTGCTGACCTCACAGACAACGGTGGTCAGAGCTCAGAAGCCCTGGTTTTCGTTGTCTATGCAGAGAGGGGGGATACAGGAAGTGGCAGGTTCGGGGGGGGGGGTTACAGTTTAGAGGGGGGCAGATTACACAGCACAAGCACTGTGCTGTTTAATCTGCTTTAAGGGACCAGGATCTTTATTTTTTTTTGGGTTAAACACTTTAAAGCGATTGTATACCCATTTTTCTCACTTTTACCTACAGGTAACCCTATAATAAGGCTAAAATGAATATCTCTTAAAGCTGTACGGTTTAGGAGATAGTCACCCTGCAAGGAGGCGCTGGGGTCATGCCGGAAGTCCACCAGAAAAAAGAGCTCCTGCACGCATGCGTGGGAGTGACGTCTCGCGGCTCGAGCCGCGAACGCCAGTAGGAAGCCCCGAGGGAAAATGTCAAAAGTTGCCTGGTCAGATCTTCGTTCTGAGGTATTTCATAATGAGCTAGTATGCGGGTGCATACTAGCTCATTATGCCTTTGCCTTATAGGTTGTTTTTTTTTTTGCTATAGAATATACAACCTCTTTAAGACCCCTTTCACACTGAGGCACTTTACAGACACTATTTAGCTAAAAATAGCGCCTGTAAAGAGCTTTCCCCATCCACCTCAATGTGAAAGCCTGAGTGCTTTCACACTGGGGCGGTGCGCTTGCATGACGTTACAAAAAGTCCTGCATGCCGCATCTTTGGGGCGGTGTATCATTGTGATACACCACTCCTCCACCGCCCATGCCCATTGAAAACAATGGGGCAGCGCTTCCGAAGCGGCTGCACAACACCTCGAAAGCGTGGAGCACCGGCACCCGTTTTAATCCCTTGTGGGGGGTTAAAAGCGCACCACTCCCGCCTCTGTAGCGCCATTATAACAGCGGTAAGTCCCCACTGAAACTAGCTAGTATTTACCACTAATGCCCCACCGCCCCCAGTGCGAAAGTGCCCTAAGGGCTGAACATGCACTACAGACACAGATTTAGCCGTTGCGATATATAACGCCTTTATAAATAAAACCAAGTTTCACAAACAAAAATATTGCCTCCTTTTGACAAGCAGAAGTACAGCTTGAAAGTATAAAAAAAACCCCAAAAAACTGTTAACTGGTTGTAATGCCATTGCACATATTACCTGAATATATTACCAACATTAAATATTAAGAAAAAAATAAGAGAAGCCTGTTTCCTTTTTTTTTTTTTTTTTCTTTCAACAGCTTAGTAGATGCCCCTTACATATTCTTATGTGGTAGTGCAGTGTTAAGTTTGACGTCAAATTTCAATTTAGTCATAGTCTTTTGTCTAAAATTCCATTTAAGTTTTAGTCTTATTTTAGTCTTTTGTCTAAAATGCCATTTTAGTTTGTCTTATTTTAGTCATCTGAATTGTTTTAGTTTTAGTCGACTAAAATATAGTATTCATTTAGTCTACGAAAATATTTTAGTAGACAAAGTTAACACTGTTGGAAGGTTCCCCTCATTTCCTATCTGATCAAATGGTGTCAGCAGAAGGGTAATCTCTTAAGAGGGTCTCAGATAGCAGTGAAAACCTGACGGGGCTCCAGTCCTAAGTCAGTAGACCAGCAGACTGAACCACTAGCCTCACTGAAGAATACTGGTTTATAGTGCCACCTGCAGGACTAGGACATTAAGTACAAAAAAGAAAAAATAGCCTCAGGGTGGCCCCTGCTGGTTCTGGTTTCCAACTCCTCTGCTAACGCAGCCTCTGTGTTTTTTTTTTACCTAGCATCAAAAGTTAGGATCTATGTCTCAGAATCAGTACTCGGGTTCTTTATCTCCTTTTTTTTGTTTTCCTTTGGAAATGTTCTTTAGTTTCAAGGCTAGGTTCACACTTGTGAGGGACAGCGGGTAAATCGCTCCTGTTTCCGCACCCACAGCCAAACCACGCTGCTGCTTTGCAGACTTGCGGGGCTGCCAATCATTCTTAATTGGGGCCCTTATGTATCTGAAACCGCATTATGTTTTCGGTTCTGCAAAATTGCGTGGTGCAAAAGCTGCATTTTAAATTTGTTTAGGAGCCTTTTTCCAGCAGACAATACAGGCACAGCAGCCCCTTTCAAATGAATGGACCTTATTAAGTGTTGGTGAACTTACTTCAGTCAACAGCTGTCAAGGTGACAAGCTGGATAGCTATAGCTCATTGTAGTCTCCCTAGCCTGGCCATCTAGTTCCTGCAATTCCTCACCATGGCAGATAAAAATGTAAAAGACTCGGCACTCAGAGTGAATGATACAAGTATCAGCCCACATGAGTCTATGGGAGGGCGAAAAATAGGTCCATAGAAGGTCTGTAGTGGTCCATGAAGTCCAATGCAAGAGGAAGGATGGATCATGTGACTGGGGTAGATGGGACCCAGGGACGAAGAAACCGCAGCTCCTCAGCTTCACCAGATCAGGGAGAGGTTCATAGCCCTGCAGAGACATAGACAAAATAGCCAAGGGCACAGGAAATTAGTCAAATATTACTATGTAACATTTAATAAAAACAATCCAAACTTGCATTGGGGTTAGAGAAGATCAGCATTGTCCTGAAGGAGAAAACTGTACAGAGTTAGCCTGTGGTGGGAGAAAGAGACAAAAGCTGTCAGTGGTGAAGCCGGACCCACCAGATGGCTGTTCAGGGCAAAGCATCAGGAGTGCAAGGGTGGTGGGCACAGTTCCTCACCATGGCAGATTCGGCTTCCAACTGCTCTGTTACTGACGTTCAGGTTTTATTCTAGTGACAGAAAACTGTAGTTTTAAACTTGTAGGTAATTATGGGAGTGCTATTAGTTTATTGGAAATCATTTTACAATGTATTTGCAGGTTTGTTTCACTAGCCCAATCCTTTGCTACTATGTAATAATATTAAACCATGTACTGAGGAAAGTGTGTAGGTTTGTACGATCATCCTCATTCTTAACAAGTGGCGTGCCTGGCTGATTTTTTTTATACTTTGTATATCTGACCCAGAGGGGTGCAGCCATGAAATTTGGAGCGTCTGACCTGCATACTAGACAAGTGCACTGCCGAAGAATTTGTTTTCGTATCATTCGTTTTTTTTTTTTTTTGTTTTTTTTTTGGGTCATTCGTTAAGATCGAAATTCGTAGCTTTGGAAAAGTTTGAATTAGTTACATTCCATTAGTATAGATGTGGTAATCGTTATTTTGATAATTCATAAAAATCCGAAATTCTAAGACTTGGTCGTTATTTCGGATAATTTGTAACTTTGGATAAATTTATATTTTTTACGGTCACTAACAGCCAAATTTGAAAGGAAATTTGAATACCTATAAGTTAAAAGTTGTTATTAGTTATTATTTCAGATTTTCAAATTTTCGGGTTTTCGTTATTTCGAATTTCCGTTTTAGGGAAAAAAATCGGTCAACGGTTTTTGTTAATTTGAATATTTCCAAATTAACAAATTTGTTGAATTTCGTCAAAGAACGACTTTGGAAAGAAACGAATTGCACGTATCTACTGCATACTCATTTTAGTGTCAAAGATATTCAAACCATTGTAGCAGCATGAGACCCAAGCAGTTTCCTAAGGGGAAGTCAGCAGTGGCAGCCTCTGTCACAGAACAATCAATCTGTCCTGTGAAATGTCAGTGCAATGCTCAGTTTTTCTGTTTTTGTCTTGTTTTTTTTACTCAATTCTGAATTATAGCTCCTTTGTTTGACCTTGTCTCTCATGCCGGCCATACAGGGCTCAATTTTTGACTAATTCCTACAAAATCAGTTGCAATTTGAGCTGTGGGTGGCCTTGTCAGCACCATGCAGCTTGACATCCTTCGATGTAAAAATCCAAAAAAGCCAGGTATAAAATGGTCAAATGAACAGTAACTGCAAGTTATGCAGTGGTTAGCACTAACTGGCAGCACAAGGTTCATCAGATCCAACCACGGCACTACCTGTATGGAGTTTGCAGGTTCTCCATGCGGTTGCATGGCTTTCCTCCGAGTAATCCGGTTTCCTCCCACACTCCAAAGACACGCTGGTTGGTAACTTGACTCTTGTCTATACTGGCACGTGTATGTATGAATGTGAGTTAGGAACATCAGATTGTAAGCTTCCTGAAGACAGGGTGATTGTGCAATACATATGTAAAGTGCTGCCTAAATTGCCAGTGCTGTATAAATACCTGTAATAATAATAACATACCAGATGTAGTCACTGTCCTGGTATTCAGGCATCCGCGGGTGTTGCCGGCTGTCTGATTACAATAGCTGGCAGTGCAGATTCCTCTGTTTAGCATGAATGGGGGAACATTCTCTCGTTCAGCCCATAAGCTGAACAAGAGGAGAAACAGCATATATGGCTAGCCTATGTCATTGGTCAGCAAGTCTGAACTAGGCAAAAAAAAAATAAAATCAGCCCCTTTTATGGAGTATAATTCCTGGCTTTGCTTTTACATAAAATATGCCATTGAATAGCAGGGTGTAGCAGATGGGGTAGGCATAGACAACCAGCTTGTGAGGGTGTCAGATCATCTTCTGAACATTAGACACTCAGCCGTTGGAAGTATATGTAGCCACATTTAATTATTTTCGTGGCTCCTGAAACAATATCCTGTCTTTTAATTAGACCTGAGTTGTGTTTTAATAAGTCTAGGAACATTCAGGTTGTGTCAATATTTTTTCACAGTACGTATTACATCCAGACTGGTTTCTTTTTTTTTTTTTTTTTTTTCCCCTATGCACTCATGCACTCATGCTCTCATGAAAGAGTCCTTTTGTTCCTCTCTGTTCTCTAATTCTCAGCTATCATATCTCTGCCCCAGGGGATCAGGGGATCCCTGTTTTTAATATAAGCTTTTTAGACCCATTTTAGCATTCACACTATCTTTTGTTTGCTCCTGCTTTAGCTAGTCCTTATTCTTATATTTGTTTTGCAGCAGTTTCATCCCTAAAACATATTTAAACACTGGAACAAAAACTTGGCATATTGCAACTTATCAGTTCTTAGATTTTGTGGTTGCATTCATTTTCCGTACTTTTTTTCTTTTAGTTTCACCTGGTGATACTGCCCTGCCACATACTTCCTATCCTAGGGTGACAACACTTCACCACCACTTCACCCTAGGATAGGACTACAGAACACTTACCTCTCCCCCATATTATGGGGGGGGGTTGTAATTCTTAGAGCCGGGAACAGCTGATCGCAGTGCAGCACAAGCAGAGTAAAGGAGGTTATCAACTTGCAGGATTATATTTTTTTCAATTTTCAGATTTATGCCGCTAAGCGCGGGTCGAGGGGCTGACGGCGGCACTTTTCTGCCGCGCGCCAGCCCTTCGTCAATTACGTCTGGACATATAAACGGTTTCATCATATACATAGGTTATATAACTTATGTTTGGATAAGAATTACACATACGTTTGGAATTGTTAATTAAAGAGGATGAAAAAAGGAGAAAACCAAAAAATTTATGTAATGACTTTACAAATCAATTTAGACTTTTAACTTTTTTTATATTAGGACGTTCAACTATTGGAGGAAATGAGACGAACACGACGTGACGCTAGTCGACAAGGGCCGAGATTCTTAATGTTGGGGGGGG
>BLSH010387658.1:270735-280938 GCA_018402905.1 Glandirana rugosa | reverse complement strand
GAACCACTTTAATGTACTGATTTCAGATGAGAACATATTAATGGGAATGTATTGTGGTTTTGTACTGGCTTCTTTTATGACCGGTACTAAAAATAAGCACTTTTACACTATATATATATATATATATATATTTATTTATTTTTTTACGTAAATGTGCAATATTGTGTATAAATCATGTGGTCCTTTATCTAATCAATACATTTATGTTTAAAATCCTTTTACATTCTGTACAGTTTCTAGTAATCAAAGTCTTGACAACTATGCCAAGAATAGTAGATTAACACTCAGTCACCCCCTTAGAGACACTGACTATTCAAGGCAAAGGGACAATGTCTTCTGATAGCCCATCCTCCAGCAAAAGTATACCTACCAATGCTCAGCCAGAGTTGGAGCATGCCTTCTGGATATAGAGGGGCATGAGCCTTGCCCTGTATGACTGGGTTTGAATCTGAGCAGTTAATCGCCAGGCCCAAATGCTTATGTGGGTAGAAGAGGCAGGAATGTCTTTTGGCACAAGCTTATTCAGGGAGGACTCTTTGAACAAGAGAGGTGGGGAGGGAGCTCTGAACGAACGTAAGTTTATTTTGTTGAACTGGGGGCCTAATCAAGAGATACTGTCACTCTGTTTCAAAATGGGCACTGTGACAGTCTCTCTTTAACCACTTCAGCCCCGGAAGGATTTCACACTTTAGGACCAGAGCACTTTTTGCGATTCGGCACTGTGTCACTTTAACTGACAATTGCGCGGTCGTGCGATGTTGTACCCAAACTAAATTTGCGTCCTTTTTTTCTTCACAAATAGAGCTTTCTTTTAGTGGTATTTGATCCCCTCTGGATCATTTCTGATCGCCGCTATGAATAAAAAAAGAGCGACAATTTTGCAAAAAAAAAAAAAAAGTTTTTCTTACTTTTTGCTAAAATACAAACCAAAAAAAAATATAAAAAAAATATTTTTTTTCATCGGTTTTGGCCGATTTATATTCTTCCTCATATTTTTGGTTAAAAAAAACGCAATCGGCGTTTATTGATGCTGAGAACAAAAGTTGCCGCGTTTACAGATGCTGAGAATTAATTTCTTGGGTTTTTAATTTTTTTTTACTAGTAATGGCAGCGATCTGCGATTTTTAGCGGTACTGCGATATTGCAGCGGACATGGACCGTTTTGACACTTTTCTGGGACCATTGACATTTATACAGCGATCAGTGCTATAAAAATGCACCGATTACTGTGTAAATGTCATTGGCAGTGAAGGGGTTAACCTGCAGGGGGCGCTCTAAGGGTTAACTGTGTTCCCTCACTGTGTTCTAACTGTATTGGTGCTGGGCTGGCAGGGGGAGGGGAGTGATCACGGCTTCCATATACAGGAAGCCTGTGATCACAGCCCTTCCCCCTCTATGAGAACGGAGATCTGTGTTTACTTACACAGACCTCCGTTCTTTCACTGCAGGGGGCCATCGCGGGTAGCCGGCAGTTCGCGATAACGAGCCATCTTGCCGCCATCACGCTGCGGCGGGCGGTTGGCAAGTGGTTAAGCCTTGCTACATAAGTTGTTATTGTTGTCCTCCCACTTGATTTAAAACAATGATGATTACATTTTCTTTGCATTTTGTGCAAAATTAGTTTTATGATGACCAAGGTTCTATTTTGTCCTAAGACAATAAGGTCCTTCTAAAGGATCCTTTTTTGCCCATAACAATATAATATGGTCCGTACTTTGCAGTACAGTTGAGAAAGCATTGTCATGGCCTGTATGGAGGACAGCCTCCTCAAGTTGAGAACTTTGACACTAAGAAACCACTATTTGGTTCCCCAGTGACTAAATTACCAGTTTTGGGGAGGTTGGCTTTCTTGCATACTGCATGTTTTTAGTGTCTGTTTTCTAACAAAACAGTATTTCTACAGATATCAGCTGGTGAACTTGTGCTTTAAAAAATGTACTGTATGCAGACTGGCTGCGTGCAAAAGCTTTGGAGCCATTTGGCAGCTATACTGATCCCCCTTAGCTCATGACAGCCATCTTGTTATATTAGAGGCTTGAAGGAGAAATGTGTCCACACCTATTGGGGGACACAGGACATTTTTCACATTCACGTTATACTGCTGTCTGCAGGAGAATTAGAAACTTGCAAGCATAAATAAAAAACTGTGGGCCAGCCCAGGATAACCCTTCCCACTACCAGCATGCCTCAGTTTTTTGCTAGTGTCTTAGGAGAATGGATGTCTTTAATTCAGATTTAATTTGTAAAAGACTAACCTATTTTGGTAGCACCAATTATTTTTTTCTTTTTGTGTCAAAACTCTTCTCTACACTGCTGCTAGAGCTAGTCTTGCCAATTTGCAGCTATTTGACATGGCTGTCCGCACATGGCTTTTGAAATGTTGCATCCAGACCCCACTTTATTGGAGGTTGTGAGGATAGCCTGTTGCTCCAAGTTTCCCTTTAAGGAAGCAGGCACAAAACATCTGACAAGTTGTTTGCTCTCCCTAAGCACGTTTTAGCCTTGTATCCAGTTAAAAATCTTTGTCAAAAAGTGGTCAGCCTCCCACTGTGGATCCCCCATGTCCCACCCAACAAAGCAAACACCATACTGAAGCAGCATGCCCCTATCTTTAAGGATCCAATCAATAAACAGTTAGATGGCCTCTTTAGAGCCCTGTTCTTCCTGGCAGGTCCTGTTTTTTACCCTATCCTGGATGTGATCTTTTTTTGTCCAAACCCTGATTGACTGGTCAAAGTCTCTTAAGAGATCTTGCCACTACTGCAATTGATCCCTTGGTCATAGAATGTTTGGAGCAAATGTTCGTAGCTTTAAGCTACAGTTGTGATAGTGTTCTCTCCTGTCGGTGCACGCGCATGGCTGTGAAACCCGCGTCTAAGAAATGTTGGAGCCACATGACCTTGAAGGGACAACGTCTCGGAACTAATCAGGATACCATTAAAGCGGAGGTCCGAGGGCTAAAAAAAAAATTAAGTCAGCAGCTACACATACAGTAGCTGCTGACTTTTAATATTAGGACACTTACCTGTCCTGGAGTCCAGCGATGTCGGCACCCGCCGCCGATCTTCGGATCTGGGGACGGGTGCAGCCGCCTCCATCGCGGGTAAGGGAACCCGGACGTGTAAGCAGTACAGCTTCACGCCGGGCACCTTACCGTGCATGCGCAAGCTCTGCTACTGGCCAGACGGCCAGAAGCAGAGCGAGCAGGGAGGAGGGAGCCGGGCTGCTGACGTCAGCGGCCGCGTCCGCCGGCCAGAGCTCCCGGATGTGTGGAAAAGGACACCTGTCTAAAGACAGGTGTCCTCTTCCCCCTCCCCCCCCCCCGAAAGGTGCCAAATGTGACACCTGAGGGGGGGTGGAATCCAACCAGCGGAAGTTCCACTTTAGGGTGGAACTCCGCTTTAAGAAAGATGCTACTGGTGATAAGAGTATCTTCCTCAGTTGAAAAAGTCCATGCAACAGACGGCAAAGTCTCTTTGTTGAAAAACGTTCCTTTTGTTTCTCCATTCTCACACAATCAGCATCCAGAATCTCCTAGGTCACCTGCATGGTCGGGCTCAAAGCCAGCCAAATCTTCAGTCAAACTGTCCTCAGCATGAAGGTGTGCCCCCATTTTCCATGGGCTACAAGCTGTAGTTTTGTTCCCACTTCAGTTTTTCATTTTGAACCTTCAAAGTCTCCTCTTCTATAAACAAATTGCTGCGCTGTAACAATTAAATCATATTAAAGTCTTTATGTAAAAAACATCCATGTGCAAAACTACTTTTCCTATTTAAAAAAAGTCCCACTTCTTCCTTGTAATAGATTAAAGCGTGATAAGCCAAAGCCTTCACCTCTTAAAGCAGACCACGACCAAAGAGGAGTCAGATGTATGCTTACCATGTGGCAAGGACCTTCTAATTAAAGAAAGGTCAAACAGGCCATTTTGGCTCTCCAAGCCCTCCACGTTCTTAGGCAGCATTAGAACTTTGATTGATGCCACATAAGAAATAGGCATCATAAATTGGCATTAGAACTGCACGATTCTGGCCAAAATAAGAATCACGATTTTTTTGTTTATGAATAAAGATCATGATTCTCTCACGATTGTTGCGGCGTAACATCTTACATATACAAAAAAATTGGGCTAACATGTAAGCAGCAAATGTCAGAAAAGATTGTCTTTAAATGGTTAAACTAAACTCTTCTATACAGTACACAGGAGAACATTCCTTTGATGATTTTAAACATTGTATCTTTTTGCTTCTTTTATCAACTTGACTTGGCTCTCTGTCCAGACTCGGCAGTCTGCCCAGACTCAAGTCGCTCCGACTTTAGAAAAAAATTTCTGGGGAGACTTCAGGCGACAGGTACAAAGCGGTATTGATGCCCAGGACTTTCTGCCTCTATTAGTTCCTGCTGTGTATATCAACTAGGACTTGGTTCTTCTGTCCTTCTCTCTGGCTCAAGTTCACCAAAAGAAAATTTCCCTTTTAATGTCTGGGTGTGGTCCAGGCTCTGAGTTTTTCTGTCTCCCACTGCTTCTTTCAGGAAATCTGATTTGCTTTTGTCATCCTGAATGGTCTCTAAGGGTGCACGGGCATCTCTTTACGCTATCTCTAGATGGCTCAGATAGACAATCCAAGCTTATGATCTCAAGGTTTGGGTTCAACCCTTTCTTTTCAAGGTGCATGCTATTAGATCTTTTTGGCATCAAGAAACAGTTTCCCAAATTGTGAAGGCTGCCACCAGGTCTTCCTGGCGGATGTTGCGGCGTCATCGGATACCAGCTTTGGGGGTAAGGTCATTCAGGTGGCTCTCTGAGCTGCGGGTAGTCCTCCTTTTTCTGTTTTCCTGGGCATGTTAGCGCAGGGCTCAACAAACCCCAGGCACCAGGTCGTCATGGTGACCAGCAACTGCGTCCTGGCGAACGGCAGCCGATCCTCCTCATCCCTCACTATCTTAAAATAGCATCTCCGATTCAGGGAAGAGCTGTTCTCTGCTCAATCTGACAGCTGTTAAAGAAAAACAAAAATCCAGGCAGCCTGCCAAGTTTGTCACAACATCACTGATAAGTATAAACATTGTATCTTTTGGTTCTTTTATCAAAGGGATGAACTCCATCTGTAAATGAGGGCAGTTTAACCACTTAAAGACTAAACCTTCTCTGACATTTGTTGCTTACATGTAAAAATTAGTATTTTATGCTAGAAAATTTCTTAGAATATATATTAGCAGAGACCCTAAAGAATAAAATGGCAGCTGTTGCAATAGTTTGTCACACTGTGTTTGCGCAGCGGTCAAACACAATTTTTTTTTTTTTTTTTTAAATGCACTTTAATGGAAAAAAACTAAACTGTAAAGTTAGCCCATTTTTTTGTATAATGTGAAAGATGATGTTATGCTGCGAGAATTGTGATCTTTATTCTAAGCAACAAAATCATGATTCTCGTTTTAGCCAGAATCGTGCAGCTCTACTGTGTGCTGTTAGGTGGAGGAGGGGAGATGAGGCAGCTGGATATGCTTTCTATGTCCTCTGATAAAGCCCTGTGTACCATCAACAATTACCACTCTTTATGTGCAGTTGGGCTCCAGTATTTTCATGGTGACCGGAAACTTACTAGAGAAATCAATAGTCACCACAGGGGACACACATGTAGGCAGGAAGTGGCTGCAAAGAGGCAGCAGAAGATCAGCAGCACTGGAATACTTCTTTCACCTTTTTTTGTACTTTATTTAAAGTGTCACTAAGTCTTCATTTAGATTTGCAGTTGGGTGATGAAAATGTGCAGTAGAGACATGTTTTTGCCACCCTTAAGCTACATTAGGCAGCAGATGAGGGCATATTACATGCCGCAGTCACAATGCATTAGGCATAAGAAGTTTCCCCTTATAACAGGTTTTTAGTGTCACTCTTTCTGGCCAGCCTGTAACCCGGATGTAACAGTGTTCTGTTGGAGTTATTGACTGGCTGCTCTGCTGTGAGTAAGTTCGGGTTAGGGGGGTGCAAATTACTTGCGCCTTGCCTCGGGCGCTGACAATCCCACACTACGCTAAAAAAAAACTGGCTCCTAACTTTTTTAGCTGGCTCCTAGACTCAAAGCAAATTTGTCAAGCCCTGTGTTTGCGGTATGCCCATGCCTCAGTTTTACTACTTTTGGACATCCTGAGGTAAAAGTCTTCTTGTGACCCTAAATGGACGAGAAAGAAAGGATTTTGTACTTTCCATAAAATCCTTTTTTCCCCACTTGGGTCTCCTCTGTGTTTATGATCATGCTGGTGGGGGTATTCTGGGCCGGCCTATAGTAGTTTTGTGTTTGCCAATGTCCAGTTCTCTATTGGTTAGCAATATAACCTGAAGGAGTAATACTTCCTGTGTCCCTCAATGGACTCCAAGAAAAAGATGTTTATGGTGAGTTCAAAAATCCTATTTTTCTTAGAGTAGAAGCCAATAAGGATGTTTTTTTTTGTACTGAAGTCTGTGCTGCATATGGCCAATCCGTTGCTGCAGGCAACTCAACCCGTGCTAAAGAACTTATTACACTTAATCCCTAGGTGTGCCATTTTTATTGGTGTAGTAAGTAATAGATCTAGAGTGCATTCTAATCTGTGAGATTGTTCTCTAGGTATGTTCAAGAGGTTATCCAGCGGGGGCGCTCTTCTGTCAGGCCACCTTATATTCCATTGATGAATGTGGTGCCAGCTGTCTCCGACATGGACCTCTCAGAGCCACAGTATGTCACTCTTCTTTTCTTGTGTCGGTTTGTCTCTAGTAGTAAGCCCTCCCCTGCTCCTTAATACCTCCCCCATGTGTACATCTTCCTTTCAGTCGCCCTCCTCCCCTTCCCACTAGCAAATGTTCATACACTTTTGACCTTCAAGCACCCTTATTGGTTAGCGAGGCCATTGCATCAAGTTACAAAACCATTATTGATGCTTAAAATGCTGTGGAGGTTTCCATACAAATTGAAGTAAACATATACTTTGCTCATGTGCTTAGTACATCCACTCTGGTGCTGAAAGACAAACACACTCTGGGGTTAAAGAAGTTTGGACGTGAAATGTGTAAGTGTCCTGCATTTGTGCTGCTTTTCTAATAAGGAAGGATTTTCAGCAGTTACCCTTTCAAGTTGTTTGAATAGGGCATGTTGATTTTAACCCTTTCTAAGTCACTGATGCAAGGCTTACTTTGGCAGCAGGGCAGACTTTTAAACACACTATAGCAGCTGGGACTGTGTTTACACCTGTCAAACTGACTGTTGGCTTTCTGCTGGAAGTGATTCAGGCGGCTTTAAAGCCATCTGATCACTTTCCCCCACTGCCAAAGGTAGCATTGCGCCCAGCTACCCCTGCCATAAATGACGGGCTCCGTTGACCTCCCTGCTGGCCCAGGGCAGGCATGGCTGTTGTCTGTGGATAGAGTAATACAAGTAAAAAAAAAATTAAGCCCCATGCCCCCACTCACATGCATACATAAACACGTTGCAGGCATGCCAAAACTACTATTGCTGTAGACATGTTTGGTATCGCCAAGCAGGCTGGCGTGAGAGAGAAAATTCTAGAGCCTTCATTCACATTTAAAGTGGAACTGAAGTTCTGCTGTAGGAATCAGTGAGCAAGCAGGCTTTTACTGCAGAAGATACATTGTCTCTTCTGCAATAAAATTCTACCTGCCTGATCGCGGTCTTCCAGAGATATAAACTGAGTTGCACATGAATTTTTTTTCACCGACATTTTTTTATTTTTTTTTACATTCAACTGTCTGATGTGACGACTCATTTGTTAAAGACACGGCGGCCGGCTTCCCGGCCTGCTCCTTAGCAAGCAGCTATATACAGTGTTTTTAACGGGGGAATAATAAACGCAAACTGCATGCAAACGCATCAAAAATGTGGGTTTAAAATTGTAAAACATGCCTGAAATACGCATTGACCGCAACTGCATAGATGTAAACCTTGACTTAAATGCAAATACCTAGTGATTCCTTCCGGCTCTCTGGTCTTCCTGAATCTTTCTGACCACACTTAGCACAGAAGCAGAGCCATGTGGATGTGATCAGTTTGCATTGCTCAGCTCCTACTTGAAGGTACAGCATACTACTTACGTACTCCTGTTTTCCCCCTGGTGGTGTTCTGCCCACCCTTAATGTAGCCACACATCCCTGGTACTGTGAAGAAGAATAGGCAGGTTAAAATGTGGGAGATATGCTGTAGTTTGAACACCTTATATACCAACATAATGGTGGCCCCAATAAATTTGAGAAACTTTGGTCATGCTGGCTGGTTACTCCTGGATTAAGTCCGCTAGACCTAGTGACTGGTAGGCTGAGCATCCCTGGATGATGTATTGTCTACTTTTCCCTTTTCTTCTCTTTATATACTTCGGGTTATCAGTGGAGGTGGGAGTAAATTTTTAATGGTTTAACTTGCCTCGGTTTTGTGGTACGCACACTATGTACACATTCTTGATTGCGGTTTTTGGTGGATGCCCTAGGATTCTTTTGTATAGTGTTATTTCATAATAATGCGAGATGTGTTGTCTGTGACTTGGACTTGTACACTTTATGCTGGGCATGGTCATTTTTTTTTTTTTTCTTGGAATAAAGTACTTGCTTGATCTAAAAAGAAGAGGAAAAAAAAGAATAGAAGTCCATTCAGACCACTGAATAAGTCTCATTTGCTGTAAAGATCTACTTTACATGTGGTAGCATGCTTTTGATTTATGTGCTTTAAATGGTATGTACCTGGCTGTCATACTTGCTCTCCGGCCTCAGTATTTTCTGAGTCTCTGACCCATAAAGAAGTATTCAGGCAAGGAGTTTTGGACTTTACACTCTCTTCTGATTTGCGTATTTTTACCTGACAAGGAAGCATTAAAAACAGAATTATCAGCAAGACCGCAAGGAAATTTGCAAAATGTAAACCATAGCGCAAAACAAGCCTACAGTGCAAATTCAACATCAAGTGCAAGTGCTGTGCATAATATAAACTAAAGTGCAAATAGTAAATCTAAAAAAACAAAACACAAATTTGATCAAGCATGTATCCAGTGAAAGTTCAAATGCATTAGTCCCACAAGTGTTGCTGTGCAATCATCATTCCGAAAGTGCTGAAGTGCTCAAATAATAAAAGTGCTTTGTACTTCATGCACCCCCCTAAGTGGTTAGACTCACCAGATCACATGAACCCCTTAGCAATACTGCATGTGGGTCGGTCAGGCTTGAGCTTGTGATCAGGGTGTTTCAGACTCAAACATAGGGAGAGAGAGCCCACATAGTGAAGTGTTTTTTCATTTATTGAATTCAAAAGTTCATGTTACAAGGTTGCAGGGTAAAAATCCGTAAGCTAGAACATCAAAAGTCCGTCCACTTGTTCCAGGAAGCGGCTTGGTTCTCTTACAACCTCGCCTGCGTTCCACCGCTCATCAGAAGTGATGTAACTGAAAGACCTGCATCTACATTGACGCGTTTCTCCCCTCCCACAGGGTGTTATCAAAGACCTTCTTGGTCTTTGATAACGCCCTGTGGGTGGGCAAAATGCGACGACATAGATCAAGCCTGATTGACCCACATGCAGTATTGCTAAGGGGTCCATGTGATCTGGTGAGTCTAAGCACTTAGGGGGGTGCATGAAGCACGGAGCACTTTTATTATTTGAGCACTTCAGCACTTTTGGAATAATGATTTCACAGCAACACTTTTGAAGAAGTATCGTATGTGGGACTAATGCACTTGAACTTTTCACTGGCTACATGCGTGTGTGTTTGTTTTTTTTCTTCAGATCTACTATTTGCACTTTAGTTTATATTATGCACAGCACTTGCACTTTATGACGTTGAATTTACACTGTGAGCTTGTTTTGCGCTGTGGCTTACATTACGTTTAATAGAACGACGTTTATGTGTTTATTGGGTGCGACACAAATGATTAGAATTATATATGATAAGAACGACGACGACACGTACCGGTTCAGTCTTTTATTCGTTTTACATTCGGTGTCGCGTTTTGTTCGAGTGTCACATTTAAGTTGCAGTATTTCACGTTCACGACACGTATTATATTTGATTTCACGTTTATCATCTAGACTTCTTTTTTTTGTTTGTGTGTGCGTACATCGGTCACTTTTCAAGTTCACGTAATCAGGGTGTATGCTATGAAGAAGTTTTCACAACGACACTTTAGTAATAAGGTTTTCACGACTTCACGAGTTTATTATTTTCACGAGG